>LUCH01006963.1:4551-17336 GCA_013368495.1 Paragonimus heterotremus
ATTCGCAGAAGTACCAGACGCGAAAAAAAATACGGATAGTTGCGGAGACCGAAAATATATTATACGATAATTACAAACGGTCTCGATCAGCGCTAGACGACACCTATAAGCGAAATAACTAGGGAGGTTAAGGATCCGACCGCCGAGCGCGCAAGCAACCTGGAAATGTGTGTAACAAATGTACACACAGGACAGTGATCAGACGGTCCCGACGCAATCCAAAACCAGAGAGAAAAAACGTAAACAATCACCACCGGTTTATTGGTGTAACAGAGACGAGGCGGCAATCCGCACAACGCCAATGGCAACACGAAAACCAAAGTCTCAACGACCAAGGGTCTTTTTTAAATCGTTCAAACAAGTGAGCCCAAGAGGAATCGAATGTCATGGTTCTAGGGACGTTCATTTCGTGTGTAACACGTCAACTAATACGTGGATGGGCGACTTGAAATAGACAACAACAGGGAGAACGTTAACGGAATGTTTGAATTACATGCGCAATAGTTTCTGTAGTGTTGCAGGTGTGTGGGGCGAGTGGCGCGCATAGGCCGACAAGCATGCAAACAAACAAACGCGATCGTATGCATCAGGCAGACAGCTGGCAAAGATCCTTAGGGTCCTATGTACAGTGTGAGCTAAGATTTTAGGAAGGATTTTGCACATCTTACAGCAGGCAGACCGGGAGTATCTCCAGGTCACTACACAGCGCTTTATCATCAATGTTTGCTTTTTGTTCAAAATGACCTAAATGGTCTTGCGTTACAAGACAAATTTCTGTACACTGGCTTGCTCTCCTGTTTGATGCGCAGTCGCCTGATATTACTTCACAGATATTTCAAGCAATTTTTTATCCCCGTCGTGCTGCTTGCATCGTTGCAGTTTCGGTCGCGCATCAGTAGTTCAAGATAACTATGCAACACCAATGTTTTTCAAAGGCTGGTGATCTGGATAATTCCGGTAATCATCACAACTACCTCTGAATATCCTCTGTGAACCAAATTCTCTGAGTACTGTAACTTGCTCGGACTCAGTAACTTTTTCTCTGTCCCGGTCCTCTTTTGCAACTGGTAGCCTGATGAATTGCCCTTACGTTTCCTTGAGCTATACCGTAATTCATGCTTAACCACTGCAACCTTACAAACCGTAAGTTGATGTAACAACATGGCTCTTCCATCAGATCTTCTGGGACCTGTGAATTATTCTGATGTAACAGTAACAATATAAACTAAAACGTTCAGCGTGTAGTGGAACGGATGTGAAGACTACAATAACTCTCGATACAAAAATAACGTGTGAAGTCAAGGACTGGACTCACCAATGATTGACAATGTTCGTGAGGAATCCAATGACGCTGGGAAGTTTCGGATTGTTCCAAGCGTAGCTGAGGATGCGAAGTAACCGAGCTGAAAGTTAATCCAACAAATAAGATGTTCTAAACAGGATCGCAACAGCCGGTATTGTAGGAAGAACCAGTAAGCGCGTGTAGCAGAGTTTATTTGAAAACGTGTTGTGTTTTTGTTCTTACACAAATCAAACAAAAATGTGCAATGTAGTCTGATGCAGTAGTTACGTAATGCTGGCAAATTAAATGCAAAATAATGAGAACTCTGAAAGTGTTCTCTGCATATCTCTTCTGGTAGAGGATTTACGCATTTGCCATAGTGTAACATTACTTATGTTTCACATTATATTATGCGCATCGATCGCATCCGCCCAAGCGTGTTTCCTACAGGTTTGCCTATAAACGTATGTTACTGTTACGTCTGTTCTACAGAACATACGAATATATTTGCTGAACACTGTTGTAAGTACGCGGGTTTCTCTACCGTGTCCTACCCTTACATCCTAACCGTTATAATAACTCCTTTCAACGTGGTAATCTACCTAACACTCATGTTACAAGGAAACTGGAGCATATCTTCATCTTATGAAACAAAAGTAAGTACTAGATCCTAGATTGTACGCAGAATTAGTAAGGGTTATTAAACCTCTTCTAGTGAACAACTATCTCACTAGGATTACGTTCAAACCTAAGCTGTCTTCGGACTCGTCATTACCTATCAGGGGCTCCTCAATACTGGTAGTTACTCAAGCGCCAGGTCCCCGAGACAGGTGTTCCTTTGCCACAGTCAACTGAGATTAGCGCACTCCTCAGCTCTGTTGTGATACGTCTTGTACACTATGACGTGACCGCTGGCACTAAACAACTATCGGCACAGGAATTCCTTTTCAAACCTTAGGGTACATAGCCCGCTCAGTTGTTGGGTGCTATCAACCACTGTTGCCTGAAACGAATGTGGGGTGTATTAAGGTGGGAACGGTCCTCCATACGGGCACAAAATAGGCTTGACCGTATCTAACATTCAGTGACCAGTTGCACTATCAGTGTTATCTGCATACTTACAAACCCCTTTTGAGAATCCATTCATCCTGTAGGTTTCTAAGAATTTTTACGCCTGTTTGAGAATTTTACAAGAAAACTGCCAGGCTGCGTTTGAAAAGTGACTCGTGTATTATGACCTCGCTTAAATTAACATCCTTACACTTCGCCGCAGTCAAGCGCAATATGATTCCCAACGTAATGTCCAGGCGGGGTAAAGGGGCTAAAAATGTCGCCATGTAATGTTCATCTCCTTGGTGGCAACCATTTTCATGCAGACCTTAGCTAGTAATATTAAAAGAGTTTCAAAATATTTTTCGTGGAAACACGGAATCACGTAAAATTTGTCTATGCAGCAGTCCACCGACGAAGTTCATTCACACGCCGTAACCTTGATAGTTTTATTTGAACGTCAACAAAACTCGATATATTCTTGGCTCTCCAAGCAACCGACTTCAATCCACAGACGAGTATTTTGTGAAAACATTGGTGGTAATAAAATGATCGAGTACGGATGGAGTTAAAAACATATCGTGATGCTAGTTCCGAGGTTAGCACACCCAAGGTTCCCCAGCCTTTTTATCAGCGCGGATCGGAAGTCCCAGTGAAAAGACGGTGAATCTGCAAACAAACTTTATTTATTTATTCACTCACCGTTCGCAAGCGGATTTCAAAGTAACGATTAAGGGCGCTAGGGAAATGGACGTGAGAGAACCTTCAACACAACCTCCCGGCAGCCGCCAGGGGGGACGAATGTCGAAGGAAGTTCCAGTTGACCTTCAAGATTCAAACAAATGTCAGAATGGCTAAGGGGCGTTCCAAAGGTAATAGCTGAAACACTGTTATCCTAGTGAATGTAGTCTACAATGGTGGAGGTGGCGCAGATTCCTTACACAGCTACGAGCAAAACTGCGATACTTACGCCAACACACTAACCTTGAAGTTAGTGGTTTGTGGTAAGTTTACATTAACGAGGTAATGTGAATTGGCGCGGTAGTACTGGCAAGGCAACTCTCACGTCACAGGGAGTTTAGGATTTTGGGGATGTAAAAGGTGAACTCACCACAAACTGAGGGGAAGAATGAAACAGACCCCGTTGTGCAGGCCAACGCTGCTGACTGCGCTGGAATGTTGGTTTTTGTGCTGTAACTTACTTAACACGTTTGCATATTTTCAAATGATTTTTAAACCATCAAGACTACCGAAGTTTACCTTGCGAACTAACGAATACGGCACGGGCGCATCGCTCACTTTTTGTACTCTTGAATTAATGCTCGTTTCCACACACTTCTTTCGTGCCGGTACTGTACTATTCACCTACTTATTGCAACTTTTAAAAAAGTATTTCTGGTTTGCTCATCTCTGAAGATTTCCGCGATTCGTTTTCTTCTAAATCGCCACGCTATGCAGTTGCCACATGCGCTTTAAAAAGACGAATAAACTATTTAAATTACACATAAAAACAAGCACTCTGTTCCTCTCAAGCACGGAGTTGAATATCCTTTAAATTATGCTGAGGAGGGGCTTCAGTTAAAATTAACACCTCATCATCGGAGTACTGGTCAAGCCACAAAGAGCTGAAGATTTGATCGTTTAATTCATCATAACGCTTGGTGTCTATAAGAGCCTTACGCAAAGGTCAGTCGATGGGGAACTCGGAACTTCAAAACTTTACTGCTGATTGCAAGTTCCTACGCACGTGTAAATGCCAAATTTTCTTTATATCGCAGGTTCAAGTAACTTAACAGAACCAGTTGTTTTCGTACCTTGTCCTAGAGAATAAGAAACTGCAGACAAGATAGAATAATTGAAACTGTGAGCATATTGACAAAAACTAGTGTGGAGACTACCTACTCTCTCTTCATAAGGAGATTAAGAAACCAGCTAATATCCTATCTGTTTTAATTCTGATAAAGGCCAAGTGTTCGGGATAATTTAGCTTGTTCTAACTTGGTCCGGTTAAAAGCAGTTGAACTCAGTAACCACAATTTCAGTCCACTTCCCCTGAGTAGTATTTTGTGCCAGCTAATTTATCCTGGGTCTAGCCGAGGAGGACAGAGATATATGTGATGACTGTCGGTCGAATTATATTTAGACGAAGGCAAAATATTCCCCTTTATTTTGGAATATTTCTCCCAACCACTCCTCACGCAAACCACTTGAGTTGTTTGCCCGTGTGATTGTACGGAATTAAAAGGCTGGTGAGTGTTGGCCATATGGCAAATGTCGTGTGTGGGTGTGCATGATTGTGGCATTTACTTATTCCATTTTTGTCGACCGTCGAATGAGTGTCAGTTGAAGATGTTCCAACTGAACCATCCGTCCGAGTCAAATTGCCTAATCAACCTTCTTCCTATATTCGATAGACCTGATCGCCCCCGTGCGAGAGGCGGGCAGAGGTGGCTAAAGTAGCCACAAACACCGGTCAGCAGCCTCCTTCCACTGACTTGCTCGGGGTTGTGGTGGCATGTACAACTGTTTCTAGTAGCCCGTATGGTCAAATCATTGCCCGATCAGTCCAGGGCCACGTCGGTGGAAATGAGGCCGCGCGCATCCGTGAGGATGCTCAACCAATACCCATCACAAAACACGCCGACTTTGGCAAGAGTTGGTAAGGAGTCGGATCCGAGTAGGCGTGTAACAAAATCCAGAGCCGGTCCGACTCTGGCCAGAGTCGTTTTGAAGTGGACCAGAATTGGTTTCCAGTTGGCCAGAGTAGGATCCGAGCGGGCCACTTACGCTAACAACACCTTCCTTTAATTTCTGGTTATTCGCTTCAACTACTGAAGCAGTTCGAAACTTACGTCAATCAAAGCTGACAAACTGCTGACAATATCCCGCGATTATCAACGACTTCTCTTTTGTGCGGTCGATCATATCTGGCAACAAACTGGCGAAATATTTGAACAGTATCATTGGTGTAATAAAGCGTTAAATTGCAAAGAATTTAGATGACCCAACGTGGACCGATATGGAGACGGATATGGGACACAGCGAACATCACTACAAATTGGTCTTGCGATACATATACCACGGCATAAATCTTACACGTGACCGCTGAACATGCAGACGTTAACAGCAAAACGATAAGTACCGCGATAAAAACAAAAACGTCGTCTCTTCGCTGACGGCACACGACGAGTAGGCCGGTGACCTACTAATTCCCAACGGACATCACGTTCTCGGCAGCATACATCGCAACGCCATATAGTCAAGTCACCACGACCTGTGGCATCAATAGTTCCTTTGTGTTCCGCGCGCTTTCGCTCTCGGTCGCGAAATAAATGTTCGTTGAGCTTGCGGACTCTCGTCGGAATCACATTCCTCCGGATTTTCCGGTTCAACGCTGTCTTCCCAACATCTGCGATCAACACCTACCTGTACAACACCATGGTATGTCAACTTTCGACCATCTGGAGTTTGCCCACCTGATTTTAGTTGTCCATGCAGCACCTTATCGAAGATACGTTCATCGCCCATCCGGCGAACGTGGCCCTGCCTAAATTCCATCCCGTTCATGTCCGCTCGCCGCAGTACCTCAGTGTTCAGAAGCATGTCTGACCACCGAATACTCAAGAGGCGTCCTGGATATTGCAAACGAAAGCGGCTCAGATAGCGTATGTTTGCTGATACAATGTCCACGTTTCACTGCCATACAGCAGTATGAACAGCATCATTGGGAGGTAGATACGGAGCTTAGTGGTCATGTTCAGGCTGCTGTTTTTTCAGGCTGGTATTTTATGACGTCCAAAAGCATAACTAGCCCTTGCCACACGAGCTCTCAACTCGTGGCCCACAGACAGATCGGTAGACAAACTGCTACCCAAGTGGCAAATATTCGCGCGGCTGCTGAAAATAGCCTCCCCAACGCGGAGCAGTGGCGAAGGTACATAGATAGCATCGCCGCACGGGCAAGGCAGGAAGATGTTAATGTCCAATTCAAACTCGGATGGGGTGGTCGCGATATCCGTGGTCATTCGCTGTGGTTCACTACCAATTCAGCCACAACCACGTATTTGTCGTCGAACCCGTCCGGATGCTTCTGGCGTTTGATACCGATCGTATCGGTGGCTGCCATCTTGATCCGTTTCTTGATGGACGCAGGAACGTGGAACGTGGATAAATACTTCAGTCCAGACCAGTCTGCGGTCTGTTTCACATTCAGCGCCACGCATCTCTCACGTGATGCACATTTCACGAATGTCGCGTTGTCGCACAATCACGTAGTCAAGCAAGTGCTGACTACTGCTTCAGGGTTGGGTTCACGTCGTGACGTCCTTCTCATCCAGCTGGATTTGAGTGTTTGTGATAGCCAGCTCGTGGGTAGCACACAGGTGCAGTAGACAATCACCGTTCTCATTGACTGGACCAGTGCCGTAGGCTCCGAGGATTCCCGACCAAGCTGCCTGGTCGCGCCCAGCCCGAGTGTTCAAGTCACCAAGAAACAAACAGTCGATCAGTCATCGACACCCACTGAATTGTGTAGGAGAGCTGATCATATAACTGGTCGTTTGTATCATCAGTGTGACACATAGGTAGATCAAAACACCAAAACAATTGACACACTTTTATCGACCGAGTCGCAGGTACCTATGCAGTAATCGAGGGTTGATGTGGTGCGGTTTGCCTACCATCAAATCGTTGGTGCCATCAGCGACTGCGAAGCAGACGCCATGATCTCCGGCATCGTCCGCCGGGTGGCCTACCCAGTAGAAGATGTACCCAGCATATCTTTCTCCTCGATTTCGGTTTTTCACTGTTGATCCTGTTAAGGTACGTTGCATTGTTTTGAGACTGCTGTGTTTTGTTTGATTAGTGTTGAGGGGTTGCCCTAGGTTTCACTATTTTCCTTTAGAATAAACGGTGTTGACCAATTTTATTCTCATACCAGCCACTGTAACCGTTTCTACTTACCCTCATCCAATCGGAGCCCAGTACATTTTAAACTGTCAAAATAAGGCATCCTTCTTCCATATTCTTTCCTCAGTAGCTTATAATCCTTCCCATTCTTGCCATCTCTCGGTGCGTAAACAATCGTTGTGCTCCGACCCAACCAATGACCATTTGTTTTAGTGAACTCGATTCCGTTTTATTGTCCCTCATTACCGAGTGGTGTTCAGTTGCCGAATTTGTTGTAGGGGCACATTCTTCATTCAATTACTGAGGATTTTTCATATTTGAGGCGAGACATTTAATTTCCATATACAGTGGTTCAGTAAGTACCGTATTAAATAGACTTTTCATGAGCGCCTTCTCATTAACCGTTTCAAATATAAATATCTCTGCCGCTGAATATTGGGAAAGGCACTCTTTGATCAACAGACAAAACTAAGCTCGTCGTGAACCTGAATTGTTAGCGAACGATTCAATAACCACTGCAGTCTCTCCCTCGCTCCGTTTAGTTCTCCATAGATAATGGTTTGCCTTGCGCGCCAGCCAATCAACTGGCTAACCAGGATTGGCCGGCTGGACACAAAGGCCCCACCGGTACACCTACCGATCTCATTCCTTCGGGCTCACATCGGATACGTGGTGTGTGGATGGTACCGCAAGTAGTGCAGCACAAGCCACTTTTGGTGCTGGGTTGAAGCGCAGGCGTAGTTTGGCTCCGGTCATTATGGCAGACTAATCCGTTCGGATGACGCCAATCATAGGACTCTTTCTACCTTGTTCACCGCTCACTGTGGTGGGGCATAAGCTGGTTTGGTCATATGACAGGAAGAAAGTCGAAAGTTTGTTAAGTCATATGAACCACCTAGTACGTGGAACCTTATGTGCTTTCCAGAATGCAAACTTGTTGGACAGTAATTGAGGCCGGCCTTCCCACGAAGCTTTTCGTTTGACGCACTGACGTTTATGCTCGACAGTCAGCTTGCGTATTAATTACGCTAAGTTGCGTATATCCTCGGGGCATCTCGAACTTGGAAATGGCACAGCATTATATCGCACCTAAGGACGACTCGCGCTACTCATATTTAGGCCGTGATTTTGTCCATTACAAACGTTCTGACAAATAGGTGGTCACTCATCACCTCAAAACATGTTTCCGAAAAATGACGCAAGGGAGTGTACTTTCCACTCTGAACACAGGTATGCATTACCGGTCATCCATGACCCATCTCTTCCGTGGCCAGAAGCTGATATGGCTCAACGTTACAACCGCAAATATGGACAGATAGATGACCTACTTTTGGTGTTTTTTTTTCGTGCGTGACGTCCACGTTTACTAAATCAGGAAAACGTCTGAACAGCTCCACTTGCTGCTTCCTTGCGAAACGTACGTGCATGCACCTATTATTATCGCCTATGATGACGCGCAGTACGTCGTTTTTCCCTACATGACTAAGAATTTGAGTCAAATTTCCTGCAACATCAGTGTACACAAACACACTTATTTATTGTCTGTGGTTTCAACCGATGACGGATTATGCAAATATCCATAGTCATTATATACTTACTATGAACATCCACAACACTGCTTCAACTCAGCAGCCATCTACTACGTGACCTAAATAACACTGATACTCATATTATCGTACTTCGAGCGTCCGTTGCTTGATTTTTTGCTTAAACTCAGCACGTGCAAAACGCCACGATCCTTTGTGTCTTTGTCCAAGCAACTTATAAACCCGCTGAGGCCTAAAACTTTCCCATCTTCGAGCACATCTTTTAATGGGTCCTTGAATATGTATCAGCGCTTACCTAATCAGATTTACGTATAATTCATCGTTCGTCAGCAAAGGATTGTCAACGATCAATCAAACATGAAAGGATATTCTAACGGAGAACGCTTGTACATCGTCACAACGTTTACTGTCGGTACTTTTGATCTTGACGCCGAATGGAGGACAAGCTAACTATCGATCGGTTAAAACAAACACTCTAGTACTTTTGATCATTTCAGTCACGAGCACCAGCGATTTTCAGATCCTCCAGCGTTACAACCAGTATATCGCCGGACATCCGCGAAGGTCTCAATTTATCGCTGTTTGATGGCAGTTTCTACCACCCATGGATAATTCCCATCCGAAAAACGATTGCAGTCACTACCAAGAAGAGTTCCGGTTTAAAAAGAAAAGGGATGAACGAGAAGGAAATAAGTGAAGACAGGAAACGTGGTCACCGATTTCCCATAAAACACACGGCAACCGTCAAACACTCGACGCAAGCAGCTGCCTTAAAACCGGCTCCCGAAAACAGCTTGGTTTCCAAAACCGATGTAGCTGCAGGTTGATTGTTTAGTGCAAACTGATTCCTTCGCACCTGAGTTTTACTCGCTGGCGACGCCACCATCTTCCGCCCTTTTGAGGAGGCACATAAACTTTATGTTCTTCCCAATCGCGCCACTGTCCGTTCTCATATAACCTCTACTTATCACAGCCTTCGTTCACATGCTCACGAGTCGAGTGCCTCCAATCATTAGGTCAATGTGACCAAACTTCACTATCTGTCCAACCTGCGCCCGCTGATGGTACGTCTGGGACGAGGGGGGAGCCCTGCAATCCAGCGCTGTCAAAACACCCTTCCAGGTGTTAAGCCTATCGTACACTGTCTCGTGTTCCTTTCTAGCAGTGTGACGCGATTGCATGACGTGCCAGGGTCTGGTTTTGGGAGCAACGGATCGTCTCACCCTAAAACTGAGTGACAGTTCTGATTGTCGCAGACCGGAACCAAAGGTACTTCATTCCCCACATGTACTAAACATGATGTCGTGCGAAGCAAAGTGAAACAATGTGGTGAAACAAGGATCACACCCTAATCTGCCTTGTTAAATAATAGATACCGTCAGCATTCTCCTCACTCCTACTTTCTCTGTTGAAGGCGTTGAGGCAACTTGTCGGGTGGTCACGAATTCTGAAGTTTCCGTAGATAGGTCGTACCATTCAGCCACGTGTGTATTTCTTGAGAACAGGCGTCAGAGATTTCTCACAAGGCTGCCTCCGCCGGATATAACTTGTACAGAACGTGTCACCAATGATAGCCCCAGGTATAGTCGAGAATTGGTTCAACGCGTTTGGCTATAAATGTGAGAAAGCGACAAGATTTTTCTCAAGTACTTTAACACGATGACTGAGTCTGTCGGAAGTGTGATAACGTCATATATCAAATTCAGCTCAGTCCCTATGAACCTCATAAGTTTGGCGGACAAAACTACGAATGTAAGCTCCAGTCTTGAGACAGACAACGACTTTACGGGTTTAACCTGGGATTTTCTTACCGAAAAGCAGCAAAAGGTGCTGACACTTCCAAAAACTGTTCGAAGGTAGCCGACAGTTCCATATCTCTTCCCGGAAACGTCAGAAACCATGACAATTCAAAGTTGTTGGCATCTTCCCATGGGATCTGATGTAACGTGATACAAAACTGAGTCTGTTGTTGCTACACCCAGTGGCCACCTTTCCCACTCTCCTCGGTACTTTTCGTCTACAGGTGTATTTCATCCGATTTTCGCGCCATGTAGGCACTGGAGTCACTTCCGAGCATGAACAGCAAGCGGAACAATGGACCCGGTGGGTCGAACAACAAAGCGATACAAGCCAACAGCCCCTCCGAATAGGCGGATTCTTCCTCAAATATACGCGAAACTTGAAACGGTATTCCAAAACGTGTTGCCAGACTTCTAGAGCCTTCTGGTGACTGTAGTCATCTAGGTTCAGTGCTACTGACGCAGATGTTTTGTTCACTGGTATACGTGCCGACGCCTCAACGATATCGGACGTCCACTTTATCAGCTTAAACCCACCTAAGTGGAGCATTCTGTGTTAATCAGACACTGGACGTCTGGTATTCCCAAGTGTATCCATTGATAACAGGCAATCGTATACATAAAATTCTCGCCCTCAGTTTGACTGATCAGCTAGCTAAGTCGATGCGCATTATCGATTGCAGTTTTACTGAGTGCATATGACACGCAAAATAGCAAAGTAGCTCCACAATTACGGACCTTAGTCTCATATGCTTCCTGTGTACCAGATACTGATTCGTCACTCCATCAAATAAGCCTCAGTGTCGACCTATCTCCTTCAGGAAACTTCAACTGTAAGAACATCCTATTTATACCTGGAGACAGGACTGTCAAGCCCTTGCAAAGCCGTAACAAAACATCTATTAGACCGTTCTTCAAAACCGGCCATTGCAGTAAGATTTTGTTCAAAGAAATTTTTCTGTATTGCGCTACACAGCCGAATACAGTTCGCAACTTACCAGGCTTACTCAGGCTAAACATGGGGTGGTGGAATAGATACCATCAATGATAGATCTTATCCTCACTGGTGTCAACTGCCGATGTGTAATCCCCGGTTCTATCTTCCTTAATCATCTCGTTATATTTACGTGCTAACCGGGTGTCGTTGGAGAGTCTCTAAACTGATGAATTCAGACGTTTTCAAGCCATCCACAGGTTATCAGGAGGGCTTACCCCATCAGACCACTACGTCAAACCAACCCCATGTTGACCATCCCCGAGCGTAACAGTGAAATCTACAACACGCTTAACTCGTTTCTGATCATAAAAATTAGCTACCGCATCAGACAACTCGGGCCCAACAAAGTCTGCGTCGTACATGCGCTGAACTCACCGCTCTACCTCAGCAATCTTTGTGCAACTAACCTTAGTCTTGCTGTTTGTTAAGAGTGACATGGGGCTTTGTGGAGTCAAACCCAAGATGGTTTTCACAACGTATGGTTGACACTTGCTTCTACTACCAAGTGTGCCTCCTGCACATCACAGCCTACTAACAAGCCGACTTTATCTTACCCCAGCAAGATGATAAGCAAATCGGTCGGACGAAGCCAACTGTCAACGTTCGTCTAGCAGATGATGTCCGATTGCTCAACCGGAATACCCTTGGCGATGAAGACCTAGTTCTCTGTCCCTACTTCCATCATCTAACGATTCAACTTTCAAACTGGGGTCCTGACATCTAATAGTATCTGTCTTCCCCGGTGTACCAATGGTGACCATTTGCTCGCATGCTGGCAGCCCTAATCGCCCAGCTGGAAACACATCTGCGGTTGTGGTGACAGAGTCGTTATCCGGAGAATCATAACGATTTGGAGTGGCGCACCGATAGATGGGTGTTGCTGAATTTCCGACGTTTCGGCGCCCCAACCCTGGTACATCCCTCAACGATGCACCTGCTTTGATTTGCAGATAACAGCCCACTGCTTGCACATGGCGAGAACGAACCACAGCGAATGACCACGGATATCGCGACCACCCCATCCGAGTTTGAATTGGACATTAACATCTTCCTGCCTTGCCCGTGCGGCGATGCTATCTATGTACCTTCACCACTGCTCCGCGTTGGGGAGGCTATTTTCAGCAGCCGCGCGAATATTTGCCACTTGGGTAGCAGTTTGTCTACCGATCTGTCTGTGGGCCACGAGTTGAGAGCTCGTGTGG
>LUCH01006963.1:19576-30228 GCA_013368495.1 Paragonimus heterotremus
TCAGACATGCACTCACATACATCGGGTGGTAGGGCGTTGTCATTCCCTTTTGTGAAACCTCTGCCATAGTGCGTATACACTATTCAAATAGTCTCTTCTTGTCCATCATCTTCCAGGCGTTCGGAGCTTGCTCTTTTGTTCCTGAATGTCACCTATGGGTAATATACTACTCATGAATAGTATACTACTCACAACGAAACTGCTTGTCGTACAACAGTCTTACTTTAAACGTATGTGAAATCCTAGATAGGGCTTAAGAACCTTTAGCTTGTCTGCCCTTTGATGCATTTCTTCTTCAGGGAACCTGTTGTCTGCCAACAAACGCCAAGTCACAGTTGCGGTAAGGTTAAGTAGACTGGATATACACTCCACCTTCTCAGGTAGGGCTGCCACCGTCCCTACAGCTCTTCCGGAACATGGTCTCTGCTCAGCTGTATTGGTCAGAAACGCCACAATTATGTAAAACGATAGACAGTTTATCATTCATAAACAGATCTCTGTGGAGACTAATGAAGATGAAAAATCGGTCCAGGCACAGAATGGAATGAGGCAGAAATAGTGGAAATATTCAGACATATGTTGGCATCGCCATCAATGTGGGTCACCTGGGGACCAACGGTCCATTGTTGGAGATAGTGAACAGAAGTAACCTCCGCGGACCACGGCCTAATAGGCATGCCCAACGGTAAAGTTTTCCTCAAGGAAGCTTCAGGCGAATAGTAACCAGAAAAATACCTCCGTGTGTCGATTGTGTCAATTTTCGTCCACTTGGTTATGGCAGGTACGAACCGACAACCTTCAACCAATCGGCAGGTAGATTTAATCTCCAAGAGAACGGAGTTATCGATCACCGTTAATACCGGACGTCTAATAGTTGCTCGAGCAACACTTATTCTGCTCACGACGTCCGTCTATAGGCCGGACATAAAATTGTCGCGTCTTTAAGCAACGGGCGTCTGTAAATTCCGAGCCTTATGAGCAACCGACCCGGATTCAAGAGGGAGGACGGTAGCGTTGGCGGTTTCCCTACTGATAAGGTGTTGGGTTATAAAAAATTCGTAGAAACTGAATAGAACAAGATTACAACAAGCCTCAATGTTGAATCCACCAAATCTACAAGTTCCCAGGCCAACGGTTAATGTGAATATAATGAAATACAACCGAGGAGCGATCAAGCCCATATGAATTCGGGGTAAGCTTGAACAGATGTCCAGCAATGGGAAGTAAGAAGGCAAAACTACGCGAGAGAAAGCTCCCACAAGAGAACGCGAACGATATTCAGAAATATATGAAAATTAACATTTATGGGAGTAGACTGTTACGAGCATAACCTGAATGGAAGTGTTGTGATGGCTTGCAGTGTGCCGCTATTTTGCTTGACCATATATACCAACTCCCGCTTCTTTTCAAGTCCTTGAACTTGCGGGGTGGCCGCGTCCATGTACCGGGCCGAGGAAGGTGAGCAACCAGAGTCCAAGGTCAGCGGTCAACGAACGTGAGACGACTTCTGATTGATGGTTAGCTTCCGTGCCGTGTGACCCTCTATATATATGTGGACAATTCCGCAATGTGAATTGAATCTTTTGGCATCCAAGTCGTTGTTTATACACGTTCTCTGCCGACTTGTGACTTCTTTCTCCTGCGAGACTGACTTTGAGGGTTTCGATTTGCAAACGTTAGACATTATGCATGCTGTTACTGTGATTAATCTTCTAATTTATTACAGCTTTATTCTCTACAAGAAAGGTTTACACTCACTAACAAGAAGGTTTTCAGTGTAAGAAAAAGAAGGACACAGGAGAAGGGAATGAAAAAGACAGAAAACGTCGTCACTGACCTTCTACAAAACACAAAACAGTCGTCAAAATCCCGACGAATGCTGCCATGTAAAGCGTATGGCTATTCCTTCACTTGTTTGGGAACGGCAGCCATTTGGCGGTACTTGAAAGTAGCACGGTGGACGTCAGCTGACTCCCTCTGCATGTATATTATTTGGTTTATTGACGGTCGGGGCATGTCGGAAGTTATGAACAACGATACTGGGCATAACTTCGTAGACGAAGAAGCAGAGCCCAAAGTAAAGCTACCTGACGTTGACTTAGATAAAATCCGCCGGGTTCAGCGGTTCTTGGCCTCTAGTGGAACCTTAGTGCCCCAGCAGCAAGTCCTTAGGGTGTAGCACGGAAGCGCGTGATTAGCGCAGTTCGACCAATCAGGGTGACTGCTGGATGGCGGCAAGTGACGTCGGATGGGAATCTCTACATTTACCTGACCGCGGTGAAGAGAATTCTGAATGACAGATCCTCGGTTCAAGTTTGCAATGAAGCAGACAGTCCATTGGTTTGAAGACTAAAAGAGCTGTCCTATGCGTTCGGCTGAATGGATGAAGTCAACATATGATTGCACCCACCAGACAAGGACATATTTCGGATCTTACATTCACCATACATATCTCATCTACAAGAATATCTGTTCTGAAACAGTTTCCAGAGATTGACCACAACGTCGTAGTGTCCGTTCGATTTCAACACAGTTACCAAACAAACAGTTGTATCCTACCGCCCAACCAAATTCATTGATCAGAATATCTTCTGCTCCCTGCTGAGATCGTTAAATTTAAACCTGTTCTTCCTTATATGAGATTCAAATGAAACAGCTGGTGAGTCTGTCGAATATTTCACTTTCTGTGTCGATAGTTTGGCCCACACGAAGTTAAAACGCGTCCATTTGCATGTATCGGGTAGATTCTTCACTTCCAACGGCAGTGGCTTAAAATCCCTGTGTTGCGGCACAGCAAAACGTTAGATTTCGCCCTGGTGATGAAAATGAGCAACAAGTTTGATTGCATAGAACAAAGAACGCAGCTGTCTTGTAGAAACGAAGAAAAGCTTGCGCTCGGTAGCCAGCAGAGATATATAGAACTAATGCAGCTAGTGAAGTGAAAAACTTCATGAGGGACCCTTCTATAGAAGTTAGTGCAGTGCGAGACAAAACCGCTGTCGACGATCCTGTTGAAATATGTGGAAATTCCAACTCACATTTTGCTGCCTTGTTTGGTGTAGAAAGGCCGCATTACATACTAATACTGCGTCTATAACAACCAAAGTTCTGATTAATGTTCAGACTAGCTACCATTAAACACTCAACCCATCCTGAATTTGAAGATATCCCACCGGTGGCTATCACAAGGTGAGGTGAGGATATACCCAGTGTTTTACCTAGCTTATTCACGTTATCATCACTATCCGGCACTTTCCATCCCCAGTGGAAAAAGTAAATCATAATGCCCCGCTGCAAAAGTGGTCCAAGGCAGGATGTCAATAGCTGTCGTCTAACAAACCACATACCAGTCTGCTCAAGTATGTTTGAAAGGATAATAAATACACCAGCTGTCGAATTCTTAGGGTCACAAAACCTTATAAACCTTTTGCAGCACGATTTCCCTCGTATGTGTTGTTGCATGACATGTCAGCTAAAACTCTTGAAGCAAATACCGGCGTCCGCCGAAACAGGAAGTGCGGTGATTAGTTTATTCTCAGATATGCAAAAGGCTTTTAATCTTGTATCTCATAAGCGCCTTTTGGTCAACCAAACATCTTTCGGCATATAAGACCCCTTGTTTCGTTGATCTTCGGCATATTTTGAAGGCCGAACCCGAACAACAACCCAACTGACACCGAAACCAGTAGGTGTGAGGATGATTTAAGGAAGTGTTCTTAGACCGCTGCTTCTCCTTACGTACATAAATGACGTGTGTGATGTTGATAAATATTCCTGACGGTATCAGAATTGCGTACATATTCCACCAACCCAGGAACATCGCTTTCTGTCTGTAAAATATCTGACAGAACATATCATCACTGCAGTCGCTGTGCATAATATGGCTGATCACGTTCTCAGCAACTGAGTCGAACATTATCACTAATGGTTGTCGAGTACCCAATGGATCTTTCTCGCTAGACGGTCATCATACTAATGACACCTCATCCGTTCGAGACGCAAGAATGCGGTATTCAAACTCTCTCAACTTCTCCAAGCGAGCACGTTTTCGGGCGGCAAAAACCAAAAGGACAGTAGGTTGTATCAAAAAGACATTCAGCCCACCAGCTGCGAGGCGAGCTGTTTACAACATGGGTACGCGACTTCAACTTAAATATTGCGTCTTCATTTACTACCACCCGAGCAGATCTAAAATGTTCGCGTCAGAATCTTTCCAACCATCACTTACCAAGGGCTTTGCACGTAATGATTCTCATTCAGCTAGAGAGAATGCTGTCAGAACTTGGTATTGATCCACTGTGGTCACGAAGACTAAAGTTGAACCTTTTACTCCTGTATAAACTAACACAATCGGAGGCCGTCAATGCAGCGTTTGCCGTTCAATTTCAACACAGCTGCCCATATGGTCTGGGAAATGAAGGGTATACTTTACCAAGCTTACTAGCTCGGAAAAAGATACGCGCTAACTTCTTCACTGTGAAATTCACCCGAATATGGAATTACCCTCCGAAAGAAATCTGACCTAGTAATATCATGCAGAGTTTTCGAAAGGCTTGGAAAGCTAGCTCACGCCACCAAACATAATGTCTACTTGCAAAATTTGTATATCCTTTGATGACTTTCCGGATGTGGTCCGGAAACACTTAGCCGTCAGCTGCATAACATGCATACCCGTTCCTGATATCAGGTTCCCATTGAAAACAGCTTACCTGAAACAGTAAACTGTTTCCATTTTCACTCACACCACATCCAGCATTCGTTCCATTGCATACTCATGAAAACCGTCGGAAAATCAGCAACATCTTATTCGTGTGAGTTATTGTACCCTCATCACCCAAAACCCGGGAGAATATACAATTGGAACCTATAGCAAACTCAGCAGAATTACCCCACATACACTCATGCTTAGAACAGGCACATGGAAAGAACAATTTCACAATTCACATGCACACTTTTCTCACATTATATATCTGTTTGTAATAATCTGTTCACCCTGGTAAGCCTTCAGTCTGTGAGTAATGGTATCCGGCACTGACGTTTTATTGACTGGTATTCAAAACTCTCCACAAAACTCGTGGGGAAATACTCCTACCGAATATCTTATATAGTCGCAATAATACCTCTAATCTCCCTAGCGCTGCTTTCTCTGCCCCAAGCTTTCAGTATTAACCACTAAGCAGCCTTTACATATTATGAAAGTTCGATTTCATTTCACATACCAACTCTTCAAGGCAAACTGACATCAAAACTCCTTACTGAGTTTGTATTATCGAATGATAATCATTCCAAAATTAGCCGCCGGTTAGCCGCCTATCGCAAAGTACTATAGGTTGGTTACCTGATTTTACTGACTGAAGACCCTCGACCGAAAGATTTATGGCCCAAAGCCGCTGTAAGTAGCATGGTAAGGGGTGCCTAAAGTCACCTTCGGGAGGCGTGGTGTAAAACGAAAAGCGGCCTGATCAGCAGAAACATAAGATCCACGTCACTTTGAATAGGCGGGGGACTGTAGTATCGGTAACGAGTAAGGTTCAGAGGCACCGAAGCTCGGTCACGATGCACACTCAGCCCTTAACCATGTAGATTTTGAAAACGAACCTTGTTTCGGGAGCACGTGTCAACGTAGTGACCTGCGTCGCGTCTGTGGCGAATGTCGTGTGTTTGCTAGAAGGTTGACCAAGCGCTCTGTCTTTATTTACTCCATTCTTATCAGCTGCTCTTTTCAACGCTCGAAGTCGTTTTGGCAGCAAACGAGAGCATTTCCTTTAAGAACTCACATTAACACTTGAACTACGCGTGCGACAAATCATTCTTCACACGAGCGTTTACCTCGACATCTCAATAAAGGTTGCTATCGTTTACTTGTCGAAGCCTGGTTCCGTGCAATATGTCCGTCCCCAGTTCCCACCATTGGACCTTTATGTGAATGTAGCTTGAGTCCGTTTGCGCTTTATTACTCCACCATCACGTGACTTGTACTTGACAGTTTTCACGTGAATCGTCGCTCTTAGAACTTGTATATTTCGCGGAATCAATATCGAGACTTGCCGTTACATGTTTCCGCGTGGTTTTTTAATATTTCCTTGTATCTCAGCACCTTGCTAATAGGAACCCGCCTTTACGGCCTTCTTCTTTTTTGGACCCTAACCGGTGGCAGAACGCACTCAGAATTTGCAGACGCTGGTTGCGTCACTGACGCGATTACCTGAGATCCAACATATCGACAGACGCTGCAAGTAGACTGAGCGGAGTTGGACAACTTCCGACATGTCAGGGACTGGCACTGTCTGTAACTCCCTAGCTAACTGCTCTTGCTTCAACTTGGCAAGGTTATAGTCCGTGTGGACGATCATGCTAGTTCTAACACAAGCTCATCCGTTTGAAAACACAAGCCTATCAGAGCTGGAGCGAGTATTAATGCCCTCAGACTGTAGGACGATTTTGGAAGTCAAAATACTCCTCGATTGACCCTGTTGAACTGTGCCTTAAGCCCCTCTCAACTAGACGCCTGTTCTTGTTATTTTCACGATCAGCGTCTAATTTTGATGGTTGCTCCATCCTGCCTCTCGTAATTGTTGAACCTCACTCACCTGCCCACACACCCATTGTTATCCGCCCGTTTCACCCGACCCACACCCTGTGAACACGGCCTTCCTATGGGCCACTGTGAAACTGATACTGATTAATCGGTCCGTTCGAAGACAGGCTATTTAGACACACATTAGGCCTATCCGATCGCATTTCGTCGATTCATCGTTGCCTGTCGGTCGCCTGTGCTTGTACTTGTCGTGGTTTTTGGACCCTTGACGGCCCATTGCGGCCAACTATTGCGCCTTATCCCGCGAACGCGAACGAATTAAGGTCCGTTCCTTGTAATTGATTATATTGTTTATGCTAATGGTGCCACGGTTTCCAGCGACTTGATGTGGTTCTCATATTTGTTGTCGTTGGCTATGCGTGCGTCACTCGATGTTCGTCGGAAGAACGTACACACACTGTAGGACTAGCTTGTCCTCTGTCGTATTACTGGATTATTTCAGTAACGCAGCATTCTCGCCGAATTTGACAGAAGTGTTCAACGGCAGATCCCGAGTTCCAGTACTGATATGCTGAATGTTGCCATGACCTAACGACAGACGTGTTCAAAACAATATTTCACTGAAGATTCCTCCGTGTTATTGCTAAACATTAAAATATGTGGAACGAAAACGTACGCCGGGTATGGCAGTCACTATCAACGACGAAGTTTTACCCAGCTTACACAAAGCGACTGCGTGAAGGTGAGCGCGTATTGCAAGATGAAAAATACAGGTTTACCGCACAAGCCCCCCTGGTAACTCGAAAGTTCATCTCCGGCGAAGGCGCTAAATGAATGCAACCGATTGCGCCAGACCTCGCACACCATAAACACAGTATGTACGAGTGAGTGTGTCTAGAGTAGTCAAAAAATTGAGAGGAATTTTTATAAAACTAGTGAACAAAAATGTCTGGAAATATTGTCCAAATTCAGTAACTGCGCAATAGATGATGGTGTAAATGTGCCGGTTTGTTTCGTGAGTAGCATACAAATTTACCACGTGAGGAAACTTCCGGGAACCCTGGAATTGGAGTCTTTCGGTAGAAGTGATGAGTATCCATCTCCTTTGTTTTGAATAGTGTGCATGGCATTCTTGAGTTCAGGTTGTTCGCGGTTTCCTGAGATCAACCGGCGCGTTATAACGAACGCGGGCTAACTTCAGAGTACTTGTTGATATTACTAACGTCTGCTGCACTATTTTTGAGATTGCCGTGCCTTGTTTGATCAGTGTTGAAGGGTGTCCCTATCTTTCGTTATTTTCTAGGAATAAACAGTATGAACCATTTTTATTCTTACATCAACTACTATAACCGTTTCTTTTACTCTTATTCAATCTGACCCCTGTACATTTCTAAATGTCAGAATAAGACATTCTTCTTCCGTGTTCTTTCCTGAGTAGCTTATAATTCTTACCATTTCTTGATACGTGAACAGACACTCTGCTCCAACCCAACCAGTTACCGTGTGTTTGGGCGAACTCAGTTCCGTTTTATCGTTCCCCATTACTGAACGGTGCCTAGTTGTCAGAGTTGTTGTACCGGCATATTCTTTGTTTAATTTGTGAGGAGTTTTTACAATCGAGGTGAGATATTTAATTTTCATGTACATTGATTCAATTAGTACCGTATAAAATCCAGTTTTCACGAGCGTTTTCTCACCAACCGTTTCGAAGATAGATTACCTTCTCTGCCTTTGGATAGTGAAAAGGGCATTTTTGGATTAAGCGATTACGCGTAACTCGTCGTGAACCTTGAATTGTTAGCGAACGATTCATTAGTACTAACACCGTACGTTCTGTACTTCCGTGGTCTTTATGAATTTATCAAAAACACTGGCTGCATACTCCCTAGTGTCAATAGTTCCCTTCCAGCAATACAACATTGTAATTCACAAAATTTTCGCAGGGCACAAACCATCAAGGCTGATCGCTGTAAACTAGAGGAAAAGGCGATACGCCTTCACATTCGCCCAAGCATCCCATAAATTTTCACATCTACGGAATTTCAGTCATTCTGGAAGGGTCCACCGCATCACCTGTTGTGTTAATTCAGGCAGTTTGTGGTTTCCCGCCGGTCACGGGAATGCCAGTAACCTCAAAGTCATCTAGGTGTCTTTTCTGGCGCTCCTGTAATTCTGACGGAGTATATAATTCACAACTCTAAAAGACAGCCTGGAAGCTGCACTACAGTCCATGCCCTGAGGAGAGAAGTTTGCTCATTCCTAAAATGCTAGATCACATTTCAGCGATTAACACATGGGTTTGAAGCAGCAGACCCAAGGTTTTCGGGTTTAATCAGTCTGCCTTTTGCGGCACAAAGCTGACACGTGTCTACCTGAACGGCAAGTAATAATCACAGTATGAGGCTTCATTCTTTGCAGCTACAGCAACCATCAAGAAAGGACAGTCACAAGTTAATTTATTTTTTGAGCAACTTAAAATCTAACATTTGAAACCGAGTTTTAAAACATCAGCGCGTTACACCTGCGGGCGGGTAAAACACCAGCTGGCCAACAGTGGTTCATCTAGAGCACGTACTACTACCCACGAGTCAGCTAAGTGGTTTGTCCTCAGTTGGGGCCCCCTCGTTGGAGGCTGCGCAAACCACTGACTCTAACCGGAAAGAGAAAAGCAGTTGTTAACCATAGTTATAAACGTGATTCATCCGTAACCCCGTTGTGGTTTCACCTTTCAGCGGCCGACGATCTCAGAAAGAAAAACGTTCAAGTCAGTGACAACCACATGGGAAAATAGTCGTTGCCTGAGAGACCCGCGGGCAACGCTTTTTAATATTTGCTCTCACTGCAGTTAGCGGTCGTCAGCCATGAATAACTTGTCTGCGAGGCCTACGTCAAGTAAAACTTGTATGAGAGTTGACCAACCGCGAGTCATTGAAGGGCAAACGGGTAAAGTTAACAGACGTTGGACTGGTACGCTATAATTGTTGTGTTTCGCAAAGGATACTTGGCCTGTTAACTCGTTTATTGCACGAACTCCCACATGGGGCATGTTAAACGTGGGACCACAAACACTTGCAGTGATTTACACGACTGACGTGGATCCATACACACCGGGTAGCAGTTCGTTGTCATTCGCCCTTATGACACTTCCCCCATAATGTGGGCACACTTTCCGTCATCTTCCTGGCGTTTGGGCCTGCCTTTTTTCCTTAAGTCGCTTGCGAGTTGTACACCGCTCACGGTAAGAGTGCTTGTTATACAACAATAATTACTGAGCTCGTGACCAGCATGGTGAACGCGCGCTAATTACGTTTACAAAGCAGCGTCTTTCATTGAATTGATATACTTGACTTGTTCGGCGCACTTCTTCAAAATAAGATTTTAAATTAACCACGTAAAATTGTTTGAAACCCATTTTTATATATGTAAATATGTATATATTCATAAATATATATTAGATATATAGTAGAGAGGTACTTTTTAGTGAATGCCTTACCACATTTAGCGAAATCAACCAACAGCTATTGGAGGAGCGCCGTGCATCCGCCTTGAAGAGTGGCATCAACATGGCTTTGTTCTACGCGCTGAGGGAAATGCCACTCAGAATTGTCAGTTTGATCAGCCTATGGAGTGGTCTCATCAGACTAGCAGCTGTTTATTTGAAAATCCTAGAGTTGATCATGTGCTGGCCAACCTTACTACACGGATCAACCTTGATTAAAGGCCTGCAGTGCCAAGAACCGAATGAATGTTAGTAATTTTGCGATGTTTGGTTTGAATGCCATCCCGCGGTCGCAATGTTGTAGGCTACAGGGTGGCTTTTTCTGAATGCGTAGTCAACTGATAGACGTTCAGCAAATTTCCCCGTTGAGCGCTTGTGAATCAGCAAATGACTTGCTTTTGCTGAGTATATAATAATAATAATAATGGTATATTTCTCAACGCACCTGTGAGAAAACACGCTCAGATGAGCGTGACCAGTGCACACATTTTAACATGAAACCCATAATATACACATAATTGTTAATTGTACAATACACCAATAATGAAAACAAATTCACAAAACGGACATAATAATACAAGAAAATTCTGGTTCATGAAGAATCATCTGGCCCAC
>LUCH01006964.1:20616-32494 GCA_013368495.1 Paragonimus heterotremus
CCAACCACGATTAGAGCTACCGTCTGCTTTCAACAACCAAGTAACGAACTTCAAAAATCTTGGAAACGTTGAAAAAACCATTGCGATCGAAAAAATAATTTAATTAAAAAAAGATTTCAGCCAGTTAACAGGTCCCATAATTGGAAATGAACATCCTGTTCATTGAAAATATCTACAACGGCTTAATATTCACTCCATGCCTTGATATCTGCAAATAATGTGGGCCTAAAAATTCTATACTGCCTTTTCCAAGTTCGCATTTGGCTGCATTGACGACTATCCCCTGTTGGGCTAACCTGGCAAACAGGAAACGCAGATGTTGCAAATGTTCTTCTTTGGAAGAACTGGCCACTAATATGTCGTCCAAGTAAGGCCAAATGGCATTCGAGGAAATTCGGATAGACCGTTTTGGGGACACCCGCCTCCTCTACAGGAATCTAGTGATAAGCGCGGACCAGATCCATCTTATGAACAAAGTTTTGTTAGAAAGGTAAGTCTTCAGATCCTGGAAGTAAGGGGTGGGTTACCCGTCAGGGATCATGATCTTGTTGAGGCCGAGATGATCGCCACAGGGGTGCCAGTCACCTGGGTTCCTTGGCACCATATAGAGGGGAGAGGCTCATGGACTTTTAGAAGGACGGGTTATTTCTTGTTCAAGCAGGTGTTCAGACTTCGCCCTGGCTACTTCAATTTTGTCCGGGGCCAGATATCTTGGCCTACACGACACCTGTGGACCTTTGGTCCGAATGTGGTGCGTGCAAGTGTAAATGACTGGGAGGGCCAGTTCGTGGATCGAACGAGCTGTGGAGAGGCCGAAAAGAGGGATGCATTTGGTTTAGGAGCCTCAGGTTGAAGGATAAGAGAACTTATGGCCCTGTGTATGCTCGGGTGCTGTTGAGGCTAGCCTTTGTGCGGGACTCGATCAGTTTTCGTCTGTAGGCACCGACCATGAGGTCAAGCTGCTGAAGAAAATCGAGTCCTAAAATAACGAATGGTATCGCTGCAATTGCGAAAACCCAGCGAAGTGTTCGTCGGATACCGAGATCAGGCGTGAGTGAACGTTGACCGTAGGTGGGAATGTGCGTGCCGTTAGCAGTACAGGGCACAGGCAAGGAAGTGAGGGTAGCCTCGCCGTATCGTGGGGGAACCATGCTGACTTCCACCCCAATGTCGACCAGGAACGTGGGTCCTGAACATAAATTCGTAATATGATAGGGGCAACCGCTAGGAAGGGTGCCGGCCGCGTTTGTCGCCATTACGGGCCGGCTTGAGCGTTTCCCTAGTTAAAGTACTTACATAGGGCGGCACAACTCTTCGCCCGGTTGCCGAACTTGTTATGATATCAGCACAGTTCGCCCGACGTCTGGGAGTATTTGCGCGGAGATATACTCCGGCGTCGACGGGAGGATGAACGTGTTCTGAGACGGGCGAAATCCCGTCGAAGGGCTACAATCTCTGTCCAGACAGTGCGCCAGTCGTCTGGCTGTGGCGGGCAGGATGATCCCCGCGATGTAGAGGGGCCAGGACTCTTAGGAGTCTCTTCTGTGAGGATCTTGACCGTTGTGAGTGAGGCAGAGGGACCGGTACGAAAACGGATTTGTATTTTGTCTGCGAGTTGTGCTGCGCCTAACAAGGAAGGCGACTTAGTAGATATGAGGACAGCCTGTGTACTCACTGGGAGACGCTGCATTCATAGCTCTTTGAGTAGTGCTTCATCCGTAGATGAGGGACCTAGCGACTGTTGAATTTGAAACAACAGGTCTGACAGTCGCTTATCACTTAACTGCAGATCTCTCAATAGTCGTTGCAGCCTCAATCTATCAGACGGTGTGATCCGTTTGATTACAGCTTCCCTGAGAGCTTCATACATATGTTCAGTGGATAATTTCAGGGGAAGTCATGTACTTACACCGTGGCTTCTTTAGAAAGCCGGGCCAAGAGCTGACTAAGGTTTGCTGGGTTTGCGGTGATGCGCTGGTTGCAGAACTCCGCCTCTAACTGCATGAACCACCAGGCAGGTTCCATGTCTAATAATTAAGGAACGATGATGGCGACTGCTCCAAATGTCGGCTTCTGTCGGGTGTCCATTGTAAAATACAGCGAAAATGAAATATATATACACAGTAATGAAATCAGCGAAAAAGCTAAGTGTATATATATGAACAAATAACAAAATAAATGGCAAATAAGTTCCCAGAAGTAAAAAAGGTTCAACGGGTTTAATGAATTTCGGGTTCACAACTCTGCTGCGTGGTTCGAAAAAAGAAATCGCTGAAAGAAACTCAATGGTTTCTTGCGGAGCTGGAAGTCTAAAACTTGTGTAGTATCCCCGCTTCGAGATATTCCGGTAAGATTCAGTAGTACGGAATTGGTGGTTTCACAGCAGATTCTATCTCGGTTTGGTTGCTGTCCGTCCTCACCTATCAAGTGAACTGCTGAAATGGTGAGAGTACGTGAGGTGTGCTGAGTGTTGAGGCAGCTAGCAGCAGTTGGGTACCTAGGGAGGTTGCACCGTTTTGTTGTATAACAATGGAAGTGGAAAAATGTACGAGGAAGGTAGGGAAAAATGGGGAAAGACGAGTGAAGAAAGAAATGACAACAACGAAGGTACATGAGGCTATACGTATCCGACTGTCAACGGCCATCTTGGGACAATCCAGTCATCTAGTTGTCTTTTAACTGCATCGACTGACGTTGCCATGACAATCGTCGCAGAAAGTGAGTCCCATGTCAAACAGACTCGGACAGCAAAACTATGTCATCTGCATAAAAGGGTACTACGTGGTATGGAGATCTTGTACTTATGGCCCCTGAGACTCACAGTATCGGCGAGTGTAAAGAGATTTTTGTTGGGGTGACTTGGAGAGCATAAGATTTTGTATGTTAATATAAGATCACCCCTCAGACGCCTGTAGGGGAATAGTTCCAGCTTCGAGGGACGATCTTCGTACGACAAAGAAATCAGACCCTCAACCCGTTTAGTGGCCCTCCACTGAATTGTCTCCAGAGCAGTGACGTCTTTCCTCCGGTACGGCGCACACGCCTGAATGTTAACTTCTAGCAGTGGCTTTACCAGTGTGCCGTAGATACGTGAGAATTTATCGATTGGGAAATACCCAAGAATCCTACTAAGCATAGCTAACCTGCTGCTAGCTTCCTTTACTAGTAACATAGTGTTAGTACTAGGGGAGAGGTCTGGGGTAACGACGGTACCTAGGTCTCTCTCCTAGTGGACAGTGGCTAGGGTAACCCCACCGATGCGATATGTTCTAGCGCTGTGATTAGGAACGTGCATAGTCTTTGGCTAGGACGTGCTGAAGGGCAGTCGATTTTCCACGGACCACGGATGCAGGGCAACTAGGTCTCTTTGAAAGTCTTCTGTGTCCTCAACGCTGTGTAAGACATGCCACAGTTTCGCATTGTCAGCATACATCACAACGGGGGAGTTACTCACGCCTGGAAGATCGTTAACATAGACTAAGAACAATAAGGGACCCAGTATGGAGCCTTGTGGTACACCAGTTGTGGTGTTGAACGGCCTGCATAGCTCACTGTTAACTCTAACTACATATATCCGACAGAATAGGTATTGTCTGAGCCAAAAACAAATCCCAATGCATAAGTCCAAGTT
Source organism: Paragonimus heterotremus (assembly GCA_013368495.1). Lineage (NCBI taxonomy): Eukaryota > Metazoa > Platyhelminthes > Trematoda > Plagiorchiida > Troglotrematidae > Paragonimus > Paragonimus heterotremus. The sequence continues at coordinate 24,248 of LUCH01006964.1, forward strand.
AACCAATTTGCCCAGGAGTATACTATGATCAACTTTGTCAAACGCTTTTGTAAAGTCTAAAAACAGCATCAACTGGGATACGTTCTTCAGCAGCTTTCGTCCATGAGTCAGCGGCAATCGGTAGGTTGGTAGTACATGAGTGACCGTTTCTGATGCCGTGCTGTTCCGGCGCGAACAGTGAGTGGGTATTTAGATAATTTCTCACGAAATCGTCCACTATGCTCTCCAACAATTTTGACATGGCTGGTAGTAGGGCAATCGGCCTGAAGTTGCTGGCGTTCGTTCGATCCCCACCCTTGTAGATGGGAGAGATAACGCCGTGCTCCCAAGTGGCTGGAATACAACCAGTACAATATGAATGTTGGAACAAACTAGCAAGCGGTTCCGCTAGCTCATCGGCGCATTCTTTCAGCATTGATGGGGGCACCTCGTCAAGCCCCAGGGACTTATCAACGCGCAGCAAGAGTAACTTGGCAAGTACATCAGCTGGGGTAAAGTTGGGGGATGAACCCCAGGAACGATCAGGACAGAAAACCGTGGTCCATGGTTCAATCTCAGCGGAATTGCTGAAGACGGATGCATACAGAGCACATAATATCTCAGCTGCCTTGTAGATAGAGGCAGAGAGTCCTGAAAGTCCCATGAGGAAGGATATGGCAGCTTTAGATCTGGTCAAGGAGGCCATGTGCCCGAAGAACCAAATTGTAGTGATTCGAAATGGGAGCTGAAAAAAATGGATTAATAATCGGGCTCACCAAATTGTAGTGGACTGGGACGTTTCCATCTACAACCACGCCTATTCTCCACGAAAATTGAACTAGAAAACCGATTAATGGACAACGACGTTTGCTGCAAGTAGACTGGGAAAGCAAGCTGTAAACAAAGCAAGACAGAAGCAAAGTACGATAAACCAGTAGCAAGCGACCGGAAATTGCTGTTGTTATAGGTGTCCTAGGAAGGTCGAACAAACGAGAAAATGCAGACATGCATACAAACAATGTCAATAGTGTCAACATTCAAAATAAACAGCGAGGTATTTTGTGTACATGGCAAACCAAGAGTGTCTCTGCACCACAGTCAGTGCACCGCAGCCAAGGTTTTCGGAAACCCGGTTTCTTAGTGGATATTCACCGGATTTTCAAGTGGGTTTTCACTGGGTTTTCAAGTGGAAATTGTGGTTCAATAACGCACTTGAAAATCCGATTTGAAGTGAGTGTCAACTAGCTCATAACCAGATTTGTACTATCAGCGTGATGCAAGACTTGAAAGGCCTGCCTGTGTAAGTTCTTGTGTTTTATATCATCCATAAACGTGCAGTCGGACTGTTGTTGTACAGCTATGTCGCGGTGTGAGATGGAGTCGGTGGCTGTAGACACGCTGTGCATTCGTGATAGTATATCCGCTTCGACGCTTGCGGCTCCGGAGACATGGCGGATGTCCGCAGAAGGCTGGGTTATTTAGTCCAGCAGTAGAGTTTCTCGAGGCGAGTGTCTATTGGAATAATTCCGCAGGGTGTACACGAGAGGTTTGTGATTCTTGAAAATAATGAAATCATTGCCCTCCAGTGCGTGGAAAAAATAGCGCACAATCTCATACACACCTAGGAGTTCACGACCGAAAGTGCTGTATCGGATTTCAGTAGCTCTGAGACGTTGAGATAAGGATGCAATCGGGTGCCAAGTCTTGCAAATTGCTTGCATTAGCACTGCACCTATGGTTGTTTCCGATGCATCCATGGCGTTGGAACAAATCCAACAAATTAATACCCAGTATGCAGTCACTATCGAAAACCGATTGACAATGGAAATCAGGGACTCAACGCGTGGACCCTCGTGTATTGGTATCGGCCCCGGAAGGTAAAGTGTACACAGAAGCACGTCAAGATAGCGGGGCGCGTATCGAGTTGTGATTGTGGCCCCGGAACGGATGTTACAAAAGGGATAGCTTGAATGAAGTAAGAGTGGGTAAACCACCAAGGTCATGGAAGATGTACGTGTGAATGCGACTATCGAAAATATCATTTATTGTAGCTACCACAACGACGATGCTGATTGGTGCGTCCGGTTGTTGGTAATGCAACATGACTGCAGAGGCGAGTGCCTCGTTTACGGTGGCGAAAGCGGTAGTGGCTTCGGGGGTAAGGTGGAAAGTGCTACGTTGCCCCGGAGTAGATCAGTCAGAGGCAGCATAGGCTTGGCGCGGTTGGAAACAAATCGACGATAGTAATTCACAAGTCCATTAAAGCGGCGGAGCTTGGGAGTTGTGTTCGTAAGCTGGCACGATCGAATAGCCTCCACCTTGGAATCGACCGGTTTAATCCTTCCTGCCGAGATGCTGCGGTCTAAAAAATCCAACGAGGCTTGACCGAATTCGGGCTTGGTTCCGTTGAAGGTAATGCCATATGATGCTAGACGTTGAAATAATGTGTGTAGATGGAGGATATGCTCTTCCGGGGAAGAGCTAGCCACGAGGATTTCGTCTATATATGCATAAATGAAGTCCAGCCCACGGCCGACTTCCTTAATCAGACGTTGGAACGTCTATGTAACGTTACGAAGATCGGAAGGCACACGCACAGATTCGAACAAACCGAATGAGCATATCTTCTTTTGCTACCGGTATTTGGTAGTAGGCGCGAACGAGGTCGATCTTGCTGAAGATTGTTTTTTCTGTAATGCTGGTAGTTAGATCGTGGACGTGTGGCGCAGGGTGGTTATCGGGAACAGTGACATCGTTCAATCCACGATAACCTCCGCAAGGAGGCCAATGGCCCTCTGTCTTCTTTGGCGCCATGTGCAAAGGGTATGCCCATGTGCTATCGGAGGGACGGATTATACACATGTCCAGCATGTGTTGAAATTCAGCACGAGTGATGTGCAGTTTGCCTGGTGCCATGTTTGCGGTCGCTGAAAAAGTGGTGCGTCTTTCGTTTTTATATGATATACCACCTCCGTAACAACGGCAGGAAGCTCGTTCGATGAATGGGTCAACTTCTTAAATTCACGCAATACCGCTCGGTATTTTTCATCACCGCTTGCTTCCGCAAGCAGTGGGGCGAGAACAGTCGTCGGGAAAGTGGTCTCTATTGCGGATATACTTGTTGAAAGACCTAGGAGTTTGTGATGTCCTGCGTCGACAACTAACCCAAAATGCTTTGGGAAGTCCATGCCCGTGATGGCATCTGACACATCCGCTTTACTGAATACCCAATGAAAAGCACGCCGTAGGCCCAAATCCAACATAAGGGAGCGTTTGCCAAAGTGCGTATCAGGGTTCCATTGGCGGCTTGGAGCTTGAAGTGCGTCGAACGGGGCGTGTCCTCTTTTCTGTTAGGCGTGACACCAGCACGATCGCCGGTGTCCATTAGAGAACGCAACCTAGAATTTGTATCGTGTATAGAAAATAGGTGAACAGGAGCATGAATGCCAGCAACAGTTGTCGACATACCCTGCTGGTACTCGCGTTCTGGTAAACTGTCAAACACGCGCTGCCTTCCGGTAAAGGCTTTATGGCTAAAGGCTTTGGTTGAAGAACCTAATCGATTTTCTGTCTAGGTCTGGGTGCCTTGACAGTATCTCAGCATTCATACAACCATGAATAATCACAACACAAATAATTCAACACTGCATCGGCCGTCTCGCAGTATAAACCGGGTCGCCCCATCTGCTGCACACAGCAGGGTGGATAGGCGAAAATATGCTACTGCTAAGCCCTCCCCCAGTCTCCTATACAATCTAGCTCTCAGGCCCCTCCCAATATCCATTTCTGATAATTACTCCACAAGTCCCACAACAGATGTAGCTAACCGTGATAACACTAAGCCGCTAAGTTCAGTCTCTTACCATTCAACTTCAGGCCTCCCTCGTTCCTTGCTTAGACCTAGAATGCGGATTAATATAGGTGCCTTCAACGTTCGCACTCTAAACCAAATAGGTCAGCAGGCCGCTCTTGCACGAACAGTAGATTCATTGCATATCGACATCTGCTGTATCTCGGAAACTAGAATCCAGGACAGTAGTCAGCGTATGGAACTAACAGCACCCGCATTGTCTACCCGATACTGGTTATACACTTCGGGTGACTCCACAGCCGCCATTGCAGGTCAGGCTGTAGTAGGTATAGTCCTTAGCTTGACGGCCGCAGCCTCTGATAGATTAGATTCCTGATAACAGTAGACTTTGTGTTGTTCGCTTGGCAGGGTCTGTTAAGGCCAGCTCTAGGGGCAAGACCTTCAGTAATCTTTTCGTTGTGTCTGCTTACGCTCCTACTGACTGTAGTGACGTCAGCGTCAAGGACGCATTTTACTCGGGTCCGGCCGCTCTCCTTCGGTCGACACGTGGCTCTGATATAGTCGTTCTGGCCGGAGATATGAATGCCCAGGTCGGCCACCTTGGTGAGACCGAATCTCGTTTAGGTGGCAGGTTTGGAATAACGCCAAATTGGTCAGATAATGGAGGGCGATTGTTGCAGCTGTGCTCTGAGCATAAGCTAAGTTTAGCCAGCACTAGTTTTAGGCATCGTGTGTGTCAATGCTATACTTGGTGCTCGCCTTCCCCGAATCAGGCCTGGTCTCAGATAGACCACATAGCTGTTAGCTATAGGTGGCGGGGTTCTATTCAAGACTGTCGTTCTTATTGGAGCAAATACCTGGATTCAGATTATGCGTTTGTATGCTGTCGTTTTGTTCCTACCGTTACTGAGCAACGACCCCATCGATAGCAACGATTAGCTGTCGAGAAACTGTCATTACCATTGGCAAAGCATAAGTACCAAACCAGCTTAGAAAGCTACCTTAGTGGTACTCACTCCGAAGATCGTAATAGCTGCTGCACTCAAATTTCACAGGCCATTCAGAAAGCAAGTACTGTGACATGAGGCATAGGGGTACATGGGCTTAACAAACATTGGAACTCAGAGAAATCCCTGGAGTTGCTAAAAGCCAGAAGGAGGCTTCCTCCTGGTAGTTCATATAACAAGTCTAGAAGGGATATCCCTAGTGAAGTGAAACGTAGTCTAAACGTTGATCATGAGGATTGGTTAGTGGAAAAAGTTAAGGAAATGTGAATTGTCTTGGTCTCAAGGAACACCGGCAAACCTTTTGAGGCGATTCGTGCCACTGGTCCTAGGTGACCGTCTGTCAGTGAAACTATTAGCGAAGCACATGGCACACTAACGTATAATAAGAACAGAAGGTTAGAACGTTGGAAGGAACACTTTGAGGGTCAGTTTAGCTGGCCTCCTGCTTCCATTGTGTTGCTGCCACGGACTTGTGATGTAGCACCCTGGTCGGTAGATTTGGAACCACCAACTGAAATTGAGATTCGCAATTGTATATCAGCTCTCAAACGTAGTGGGGATGCTGGCTTAGATGATATCGTATCGCACTTTTAAAAGAGGGTGGAGAGGTGTTGATAGAAGCCTTGACCCGGTTGTTTAACCTTGTGCAGACGACGGAGACCATTCCTCCGTGTTGGAATCACTCGGTAATAGTTCCCATATACAACAAAAGTATCAGGGGCTCTTGTGGAAACCATAGGGGGATTAGATTGACCCCAGTCATTTCGAGGTTTCCGACATCCACTATACTTCTTCGACTTACTGCAGCTCGTGAGGTGAACATTAGAGAAGAACAGGCAGGGTTTTGTCCCAGGTGGGTTTGTATAGACCACATTTTTACCCTCCATCAAACTTCGGGGCAGCGTCATGTGTACTACCGGTCAACAATCGCCGTATTTCTCCCCTATAAAGATGAGTTCGATTCGGTGGATCGATCTACACTTTGAGAGTCGCTTAAACACGAGGGCATACTGAATAAGCTTGTGAACATTCTGTCGGCGCATTAGTCTCATACTTCGGCTCAGGTTAGGGTTTGCGGCGAACTGTCTGACAGTTTCAGTGCTATGGGCGGCGCACGTATGTTATTTAATTTTGTGATGGACGAAATAATGGAGGACTGTCTGTGGTACTCAAATGATGCCAGTGTGGACCTCCTACCTGATGAAAGATTGACTGATCTTGATTGCGCTGACAACAAGCTGTTGCTGTTTGACAACATTCAAACACAACAAACACTAAGCTCTATTTCGTGCTCCGCTACGTAATTCGAAATGCGTTTTGCAGCCTCAAAGTGCGAAGCTATTCTGAAAGATTGTTGTAATTACGTAGAGTTAATGTTAGATAGTGAAGTCGTGGACATTGTTGATCCGTTTATATGCCTGGAAAGTTGCATCGGGGGCGGCAGAGGAGGTGTAGGGAATGAAATAGAGGCGCGTATTCCCAAGGCTAGAGCGGTGTTTAGTAATCTGAGGCACTGAGGCAACAGAAAGGTATCTGTCCGAAACCACAGGGTAGCATATATGAGACAACAGTGAGGGCTGTATTACTTCACGGCAGCGAAACCTGGTCCATCAGGATAGAAGACGTGAACTGTCTTCAGGTGTTTGACCACCGATATCTGCGTTCAGTAGCTCGTATCGGTTGGCACCAACGAGTAAGCAACGAGGAGGTTAGGAAGCAGGTGTTTGGCAACACTAATGCTAGCCATAGAACGTGAGTTCCTGAGCTGTTATGTTCGGGAAAATTATTTTCCTGGAAAAAATCGTCTCAATGGCTTGATAGCTGATGCAGAAATTGAAATCGTCGAAATCTGCGTCTTGGCTTCATATCTGTTCGTTTTAACTGACCATTAAGTAAAAACCAACTTCTCGTGAGTAATTTCCGAAAACTGGTATGGATGCTGTTGTTGTGATCGATTGCGTGTGTGAATGCTATAACAAGAACGCTGGGATTATTTTTAATGTTTCTTTTTCATTTTTGTCATTTGTATTTTGACTTCACTTCCAGTTGTTTGCTTTTTATCTGTAGAAAATGGACTATATTGCCATTTCCCAGTTGATGATTAAGGATCGCGAATTTCGCACCTTCTCACACTTTCAGGAGTGTCTTGAAGTACGATAAGGTAAGATGACGTGGTCTCCTGAAAACCGCGAAGATTTGTTATCGTTGTACGGAGTACAAAAGGCGTAGGAGTGTTTGCAGGGGTGTGCGACGTGTCTAGTGGGTTAACTGTTGTTATTTTCAACAAATAAGTTCTCGCGACACTTCTTGCAGATCAAGATTTAATGTGATCCGACGAAATGCGCGTCTGGTTGTCAGCTCTTTCGAGTTGGAGCACAACCACCCCATCAATCGTTTGCTGTATGAGTCCCAATTTATGAATCGTGGACTCACCGTCGGTGAGTTGAACGAGTGCAGGAGTCTGTTCCAGCACAATACACCAACGGCCGACATTAAGCAATATGTGGCCGACGTTTACGGAAAGTTTGCTACGACCGCTGACGTTGGAAACATCCGCCGCAAATTGAAGCCTGCAATCTCAAGTGAGTTTGCTGTATGATTCGTCACAGAACATTAGATAACCTTGAAGAGGTATTGTCGGTAATCCGTGCGACTGGTGTGGTGCGCACCATGCGGAATGAAGGCAACCGCTATACGCATATCTGCTTTGCCCAACGAATGCAAATTGAACTATTTCGACGTTTCCCGCACGTTGTGAATATGGATGCCACCCACGGGACAAACAGACACAGGTATGTCATCGAGCATCTCCTCACACTTTCGAAGCTGGAAGTTATATCAGTTCTTGGTGACAGATGATATGGGACACGGTCGACCCGTGATGCATGGTTATGTTCGTAGTGAGAAGTATGCTTCGCTACGTAAGCTGTTCGAGATCTTTCGAGAAGTGATGGGTGAGCACACTGCGGTGAAAACGTTTGTCATGGACAAGATGGCTGCTCAAATGAGGGCAGCTCATGTGGTTTTCGGCTGCGACATCATGTTATGTTACTTTCACGTAGGTGATGCCGTGCGTATGTATGTAAGTTGGTGAAATGTGTCCGTCATGTTCGGTGAAAGGCAAACTCTTCCCGCAGTCGTTACTTGTCCCAGCGAATGGCTACTGTAGACAATGACGAAGAGTAAATTACAACCTTACTTCGCTTACCGTAGACTTAACGGTGACCTGAATATAATCCGGCGAACCGATAGGAAGTTTCTAAATTATTTGTTGTGCCATTGGTGGTTCATTAAGCCAAAGTGGGCTACTCATGCGCAAATCAATGTTGTCTACTTTAGCAATCGCACGAACAACAGGCTGGGGAACGCGAACGGGCGGTTGAAAAGGAAAACGCATCCAAGAGACTTCCTAGCGGTTGCAATTCAAAAAATATGGATCCACAGTGAGTG
>LUCH01006965.1:0-17052 GCA_013368495.1 Paragonimus heterotremus
TGGGGGTATTTTCGTATCCTTCCTCTGTACCGATCCTTGGAATAGGAGCAAGAGAAGAAAATGCATGAACAAAATTACGTGTCGCGTGTTTTATCCACTGCACTAGCAAAGGTCGTCTTCATTTTTATAACTAACTGACGCACCCTATATGCGAATCATCCAATCAGTGCCCTGTTTTTCGTCACATTGAGGCCGCTTGTAGTTATTTTATCCCCCTTCCTCCGCCACTTAGTTGTTACGCATGGGCAGTACATTCGTAAGAAGCTTGGTTAGCCTCGTTCCCACCGTGGGTTTGTTGATCGGATTTTACTGCACGGAATGCTTGATCTCTACCACTTATATAGAAGGCCGACATTTAATATCTTTTCTTTCTAGAGGATTTGACAGATCTCTGAAAGCAGTTCATTGTTAGACCTCGTGCCGGCTTGGGTCTTATGACAACCCGACCTTCAGCATCTCAGGTACTATAAGGTTGCCCATCTCCCCTCTTCCTTCTCAACCTCGCAGTAGGCGAGCTTCTAAAGTACGCTTCCGTAGATTGGGAGTATAATGTTGTGGAGGTGCTCTTGGGCTCTCTACTTAGGAACACAGGATGCAGACGACATTGTTTTGAACTATGGGGTTTCACGAGGAGCCCGAAACATTTTGAACAGTAAAGAAGATTCAGTTTGGTATGGCCTTTGGACGTACTAAATGCAAGGTGCTATTGCAAGCTTAACAGGACCGTGCGTCGCTTGAGGTGGTTTAGACGTTCGTGTACCTTAGGAATCACATCAACACCGGTGGAATGCTCAATGAGGCCACAAATGATGTAGGTTGGACTCATATGGCGTTTTCCTACTTGCGTTATCTGTAGTACTGGCGTGATCCCAGTTTTTGAATCACAGGCCGTATGTATAATGCCGATGTTTGAACGGTCTTATCGTACTGCTGCGAAACCTGATCCATCCACCTGGAGAATGTTCACAGTTTTTGACCACTCGTGTCTCTGAACTATTGACGACGTGTGGTGGAATCACTGGCTGCCTTGACGGATATCATTTACATATCTTCGCGATTGACAGACTCTGTTGGCCACTGAGCGTGAGGATCTCGCGTTTGTTCGGCCACATCTTACTTATGCTGACTCGCCCCTTGTCACGCCGTGCCTCGTTTGCGAATGGTTAGGTTAGAAGCGACATTGTGGTGGCCAGCGTATGAATTGGGTTTGGTCACAAAGGCCTTTGCACTGAAGCCTGTTTTATTGGAGGTGTTCTCGGCTTTTTGTTTGGGGATCCAAAGAACAGTGAATACTTTTGGATGAGTACGCTGTCTGACATGGCGCAGAATAAAAGCTAGCGATGTTTGTGTTGCGAATCTCCATGTTAACTGGTGTAATGTTTTAACTCTCCACATCTTGTTTCTTCCTTTCCTTACACAATCCCGTTTCTCTTCCTATATATTGTTGCACTCTTTCCACCTTGTATGGTCTTTTTCGTGTTAACTACATATAAGGGCGAACTTTCACAGTGCGGATACATAGCTTAATGTCTCAATTAAATACGGTCGTATACGATAACAATGTATTTTGTACTCTGGTGTACTTCGCTTTTGTGTTTTAGCTACAGGCGTGATTTCACATTGCCTTAATTTGAAATGGAAGACACTGATATACTTTGTGAGGAACTTCGTGGGTTTGGTCTCTGTGCTGTTGATGGCAGCGTACTGGAAAAGCGTGCGTGTATCATACATTCACGAGATGTGACAATTTACAGTTTTCCAGCTTGGTTTGAAATGGAACGTTGACGAAGTTTCCCTAGTAGAGAAATATGTTGCATTCCAACGTACCATCGATCTCCCAGATCAGATTTCATCAAAACATGTGGAACAGTTCGACAGAGAAGTGTGACGATATATTTTTTGACGTGCATTTTCAACGTGTTCAGATATCTGCTCGACTTGAGAGCTCAAAACACAAAAATGTAAAAAACACACCTACTCCGCTTGCTTCAAATTTTCTTCCGCAAACCATGTTAGAAGAACTGTAAGTTTTGTTGCCATCATGTGTTTACTAGACTTCAATATACTTTTCAAGCATGGCCACGAAATCGCAGGATGAACAGCAAGATCTTTTCAGTTCTTACGTATCTGACTCAAATATACCGAAATTATCCATATCACCAGCTTTCAAAGCTGCCAACAAGGGTATTTTCCATAAATCAGAGTTATACGCGCGTTTTCAGAAAATATTCCTTCTCTCCATACACTATCGACGACTCAGAAAGACGATTTCATTTGCACCTATCCACAAAATTTCTCCGCTAGGATGATAGCTAGTTCAAATCGCGCTGCGTCCTCAGATTATGGAGTCATTGATCTGGCTTTGTCGACTGGACCGGCCAGGTACATGCACCAACCTGCTCTTGAGAAGGCAGAAAGTGAGCTTACGTCTGTTTTAGCCGTGGCGTGTATCATATTTGGCCTCTAGAATTTACCACCTCATTAAGGGATACTATACTACCGAAGTTTTTCACACATTCCTGCTTTATCCTGTTAGTGTTATGTGCACGTCGCATGTATTCTTGCTCATTGTGCAGTTTATTCCACACTGAACCTGACCTCATAATCTCTAATAAGCGCACAGAGCCGTATGTACGGAATCCGAAACGAAGCAGAACGATTGTCCATTTGTCATTGATCGCGACCTTACAAATCAGCGGTTATCATTACTTGTGTCCATTTATTCACAGCATGTGTCCGTTTAATGGAATTATGGTAGCAGTATTGGTTTTCATTCTTTACCCTATCCTCATCACTGCAACTCACTAAACAGATATGTGTCTAGTCATCTTCCCTGAGGTTCCTGGTATTTGGTTCATTGACTTCAATCATGTTTGCGGTTGTCCTAACAAAAAATTGTTTGTGAGGCTCACCGCATTCATGATCTGGAAGCCTTACCGTTTTCACTCACTTAGCGGTGTTTTCTGCTGACCAGGTACGCGATAACTTTCTTACCTCGCTGCACTCTTGAATCTGAAGGCAAACTTTTTATGCCGCACGCTTCAGTTTTAGATAACTGGACATGGAAATTGATCAAGAAGACTTTGAACGCTCTATCGAATGAAGTTTTTGTAAGAACAGATATATCAGCTGAGCTAGAAAGTTCCCAATCAGTTGCCCACGGGTAAGTTGACCAACTCTGCGAGCCATTCAGCTGTCGTCTTTAGTAGTTTTTAATTCATCATCTCATTGCTTAAGACCTCAGCCGTTTGTTTGTTCATCCTATTTCTCTTCCAGTTTGTCTGCGTTCAGCAGTACGCAGCGAACGCCAAACAAGCTGCCTAGTTCACAACTCCTAACATCCACCGACGGACTCGAGCGCACCTCGTTCCTTCGACCAACATGCGCCCGTCTACAAACAGCCTCTTTGGTTGCTGGACGCGTTGGAGCTCAGTCGATAGCAGGTGTTCAAGGCGGGGAAAAGTCGATTGAAGACTCTTCAGCGTGCATACCAACTCTTAGTAAATCTCGTCTGCAACCCAGTACGGTCGGATTGATTGGACCTCGTCGAATCGATGGTGCTCTGACCTCAATGGATGGGTTGGTCAGATTAGAATTTCCTCTATCCGACCGGTCCCTTATTTCCTACTCGCTGTATGCCGGACAACCGGTTGTTATACGAGCCACCAATCCAACCGGTCAACTTTTAGAAGTTACAGAAGTTTTCTCAGTAAGTGGGGTGCTTTTTGTGAGCTCCAAATGGATCTGGCCAAGTATTTGTTTTCAAGTCACAGGAGAACTTGACCCTTTCACTAGAATTCCGAAGTTGATAAATTTGATTTTTTTATTCAATAAAGTGACTATTCTGCGACATAATGTGAGGGGAAACTGTGCGACGTCACTGAAGGCTAACGGTCGCTTACCAGGAGACTATTTTGATATGCAAATTCACTACTATGTTTGTGTTTCCTATGGTTATCCAACGTTTCAATCTGGCAGTTTATCATCACTGGTGTTTATTCTATATTTGCAGGTTCCCCTATTTCCTCCTCCTACTTTAGCCTCGTCAAAAGTTGGTGAGTTAAGTTTACATATTCGAATGACTCAAGTATGTGCTTAAGTTGAACCTAAGAGGATGTCCTCCTTAATTTGACGTCCAAAAAAGAATATACCACAAGTTAACCAATATCTTGCTTCAACTTAATCCATTGAAACAATAAGATGTTAGTTGTAAAATGTTGACATTTTGATTTGATGTAGTCAGCGGCCGAGTAATTTGCAATCTGATCACACCTATGCGCATGATAACAACTACTGAACAGCAGAGGGTAAAGAGGGTATGCTGATAGGTCGGGGTTGACTGACTACTAATTTGGTAAACGGGAGTCTCTCTTGTACTCGTAGTTTTGGCACTCAGACTTGACGGATCACTACTGTACAGCTTGTTACGCGCTAACAGATGCTGATAGTTGTAATGGTCCTTTTCAGCTTTGAGCCATAACCGTGAGTACTATTGGTCGGGTTTCCGTTGGTCGTAACTAGTCCACGATCCAGCAGAAGAATAAATAAGTGGGATCAGTGTAACCAGTGTGGTTGCGTCACGATTGTCGGCCGCCAATTTCGGGCCATCTGTGTTTAGTGTTCATTACTTTAAATTAGGCAGATTTAAGTCCACTTGACCGTCGTTGTCATCAGCAGTAATATATGAAGAGCTGAGGGTAATGCGAAACTACCAACCAACTGTGTCTGAAGCTCAAGAACTAATTAATGAATATAGAAAAAGCCTCTATTTAAACTTTGACAATCAGCATCAGAGTGCAGCGGAACGCTGGAGTTACTGATGAGAGTAGTATGGCATCTGCAAAACATTTAGCGGTTTCTGCAGGCTCACTTCACTACTTGTCGTTACAACACAGTCAAACAACAAACTCATCCGCACCCCTGAACTCATTTAGTTGCCATTTCCTCCAACGTCTCCGCTCTGTAGCTAGATAGGTTACGGAGTGTCGAAACCCTTATGCGATTACTACTCACACTTTATCTACATCAGTTGTCAGTAACGCAAGTGCTATTATGCATCTGTGTTGATTTTATTGTAATTGGTCTCTTTTGTAATATCCAAGCTGCCAGCTTCATGAAAGCTGCAGGTTTGCTTGGATTTTTATAAAACAGGATCAGTCTATTTAACTAGCCTTCCTGTTTTTATCTGATCTTGCAGCCGATTGACGTTCTGCAGATGTTAGGCGTCGATGATCAGAATGGGTCGGTTTATAACACCACACGTCAGTCACCTGTTCGTTATTGGTTCCGATTGTTCGTAGTTCCGACAGTGAAAAAGGAAATAGCAACTGTAGTTGAACAACATAGTCAGTTAGCTTGTATCTACGATTGACAGGTTGGGAACCAACTGGATGTGCGACGGTCATGACCAGTGGTGACCGTATGCGTATTGCCTGGTGCAAACGATATATTAACATAAGCATAATAACGTCCAGTTCCCGAGTGGTTATTCAGACATCGGTCTCGATTGAAACCAGTTTTTTCACTTGATACGCTGAATGTGAATTCGGACTGTTGCTGCTGCAGGTAGTTTTACTGTGTGGGTTTGGACTAGCTAACATTATGCAGTGCATGCGACCCTGAATACCTGCCTGTTTTTGCTTGTTGCCAGTTTAGTTTATAGAATGAATTACTGTCCAGGTACAGCGTGGAAGACAACCTGCTGCCGCGGACTCGCTTAGTTTCTACTCTGGCAGTTGACACCTGCTCCATTTGCACGCAGTGTATCGTTGTGCTCTTGTTTGACAGGCTTGCGACCTTCTTCAGTTGCTGGTGGCTTCAGTGAACATAACACAAGATTGCAGTCTAAACAGACTTATTGTTCTAATATCTGTTGATCAGTCATGACTGATCACTGTGGCCGTCGTAACTAATCTGTCGGCCACTTCGCGGACGTGAGGTGCCTTAGGCTTGTGGTTCAGTGATGGTAAGAACTAGGGCACAGTGATTTGCGACACACTTTTCTACGTTTTCACCATTTCAAACAAATACTGTTATTTACTATTGAACGACGTATGTGAAGAAAAGTCTTTTTGTCTCTCTTTGTTTATGCATGCATCTATTCAAGGAGATTTGAATGTAATGATCGCATGCGGCCCCTACACGTCGTCTGATTCGAATGACTCTTCACTTCTGCTCTCCCTGCTACGTGCGGTTAAATCAAATCGACCGCATGTTTTCATCCTCATCGGACCGCTTGTGGACTGCCGTCACTCATCTGCACAAGTGAGACTGTCCATATGTATATTCTTGTATTTTACAGTTGCTTTTCTCTCCGTTGAACCTGCACGTCCGGGCGGATTTCTATTATTAAAAAACAAACGTTTTCTAGAAGTCAGAGGTTAATTAAAATGCATCTTCTTTGTTTTGCAATGGTACTTTGTTTTAACAACGATCACACAAACACCAGTACCTATTACCATTACCTCCTTCCCACTCTTGCTAAATTTCGTAATGCAATCCAATTGTTGGACTTCTACTGTGTGTTAGAGTGATCTCTCTGAACCATGCTAGCAACATCAATTGCACAACCGAACTGGACCTTGCCATGGTTTGTCGGTTTGCTCATCTTGATGATTCAGTAGGCTATACTAGACGGTGCGGTGATCATACCGGCACAATGTTAATTGTCAGACAGACTAATAAGTAAAGGTCTGATGCTTTACCGTTTCCGAGTTGGGAAAAATTCGCAGCATCTATGAAAGTTTGATGTGAAAAAAGTGTGTTCCAAAGGAGCTATGTGGTTGCGACAGAATTGGATGTCACTGTCAAGAGAGCAATAACTTCTGATACTTCCCGGTCGTTTATGCCGCGGAAGGGGGTTGACTTGAGGGACCCCACCCCGTGTCTCTGACTCAAAAGTCTGACCTGCAAGACAAGTGAATATGGGGTTTTCTTGGGAGACCCCACCCGGAGCCACTGACTCAGTAGTCTGACTCACTTGGCAGTGAGGGGCTTGCCTGGTTCGTGGTGGTCAAGCAACAAGGTGGTCACGAAATATGGAGACCTTGACTGCTCCATTGAGCATGGTGAGTATGTGTCGCCTACCTGGATGGGGTCCTCGTGATCACTCAAACCGCTGGTTAGAGATGCTATCCGAGGTGGCGATGTGTCGCAGTCAATGGCGTACCTGCATTCATACCATTTCTAGTTCATCCTCTTAGTCTCCTGTTATTTACTTTTGACTTTCTTAGTAACGTTTTCTTCTAGGATGTTCCACGTCACTGTTGAGCTGAGCGGCAGCCTGAGCCACAGTACCTTTTGGTCAGGCTCATGGCTATTATGATGATGACGACAGAATTGAATCTATCTCACGTCGATAAGGCGTATGAGCAAACGTCCCTCGATTTATCTTGGCGTTAAATTTAATGACAGTCGTCGGGAACTTGAAGGCAAGCTGACTAAATGCTTACGCAAAGACCGTAAGCACCCTTTGGTCGGACAGTCGAGAGATGAAAAGAACCCTTTTACAAGGGGGCAGCAGACAATTATTTCCCCGATTCGTGGTTGAACTGGTTGTCGAGTCAATGGGAAACCGTATGTTAAAAAGGATGGTTCGCTTATTACTAGCCAACCGCGCCGATTTGGCAGGTGGGCTGGACACTTTGAGGAACATTTCAGCCAACCTCTACCAGACCATTTAAACGACGGGACCCGAATGATCAATCATTCCGTGGTAGACGGTCCTCCGAGGGAGGCAGAAGTAGTCCTTGATCCTAAATTATTGAGGCGTATCGGGGTTCTTGGACCACATCTCTGCTGTCCTTTTCTTTCAAGCATGATGGGGAAAAATTGAAATCAAAACCAACAGAACTATTCCAGTTGGTTTGGGAAACTGAAGTGTTACCTAGTGGTTGGTGTTTATCAACAGTAATCCGATTTTCAAAATGGAAGCCTGAAGTTTGTGACAACCGCAGAGGCATCAGCGTAATGTCTGTTTTTTCCAAGTTACCCACTTTATATTAGGTCGGCTCACTGAGCTCAGAGTAAGTCAGGTGCGTGAAGAATAGTCAGGGTTCCGATCTAGTCGGAGTATGTTGCTCACATTTTTACCTTACAACAGATCTTGGAGCCGACGGTCGCGATGTTTTTAGAACCAAAGGCTGATTCCGGTTCGGTTGCTCCTAACGTTCTCTGAAGTTACCATCTTCGCAGGGAAGTTCTAGCGACATACTGGAATCTGCTGAGAACACTGTATGCCCACTCTGCAAGTAGGATGGGTGTACGATTGTGTTGGACGTTTATCACTTCTAGTAGTAGAAGGTCAATTTCACAAGCAGATGTTTTCGGTGGTTGGCAGCAGGTCTCTACAATTATATGAAGTATACGCGACTTACATATAGATCAATAAAACAAGTTACATAGGTCAAAAAGGAGAGGCATATCACACTCTAATGGAGAGCGGTGTTGGTGTGTGGGGCGGACTGACATATGGGTCAGCCACACCCGACAGCGTCAACTGGTTCGTGTTAATCAGCGTTGCGAGTAGTCTTAGGATGGATGGTCAACCCCCTGCCGTATAAGGTTGAGGTTAACGGCAAAATAAGTAACCGTAGGTTTTCGAGCGCTATTAAGTGTGCCTACCATACTTGAACATTAGTCGTATCATTCGACATCTGCTCGGTACCGGTCCCACGCCTCAGGGATTGTTTGCCGTAGTTCTCTTCGTCTTTTTCTTTCTTCCCCTCGCCCCTTGTTGTCAGGCGGGTTACGATGGAAAACACGAAGCGGCTATCGAATGCGATTCATGAACACCTCCCAAAATGACTTCGTAATGATTCAATTAAACCCATTTCAAGCGCACTCGGATTCTACTTTATGGGCACTGGCCATCGAACTGAATCAGACGAAGCGTTTCGAATGACAAAGTTCGCCAAGCTTACTCCAGATTAATCGAAGTACGACTGTTATTAACACCTGAGGCCATCGCCATCAGCCTGTGTGATCCATGATTGTGTGCACAATGGCCGTTCGTGCAAACCCCTCACCTGCTATGGTCACCTATCCCGAAACCACTCGCAACGTTGGCTAACACGAACCAATTGACGCTGTCAGGTGTAGCTGGTCCGTGTGCCACTCCTCAAACACCAACATCTTCGCTGTCCATTAGACTGATATGCCTCATTCTCTCAGACCTTTTTTTGACCTATTTGACTTGTTTTTTCGTTCCATACGTAGGTCGTGTTTATTTCATGCAATTGTAGAACCTTAGTGAAAATTGCTGGAAACAGCTGCTTACTGAGATGGCTTCATTTGGATTTTACGGGAATCTGGAGTTCGCCAGGAGTGCCCGACCTTTCCTTTCCTGTTCACTTTTGTCCTAGATCTGTCCTAGATCTGTCCTAGATCTGGAGGTTGCATCTGAGGAATCCAGTGCGTTTAGTTTTGAGTAGTTTCCTGTCCATAAGTTGTCTGTCGAACAGTATGCGAATGACACTTTTGTTCAACATCTCCCCGGAAGACACGCAGACCATGCTGAACAAGGTGAATGACAGGGCTAGTTTGTATCGGATGTTCTTTGCGTCTATGAAGTGTAAGGTGCTGCTTCAGGGCTGAGACATCCCCGCTGCCCACGCGCTTTATTACAGGCAATTTGTTCGAGACTGTAAACAACTCGGTGGCACTATCTGGTCAACTTGTTTTGGTGAGATATCAACTAGGATAGCATAGGTATGTGCTATATTTGCCAACCTGCCAACCTGTGATGTTGAAGAGACGTCCGGTTGTGGTTGAAAGGAAAGTTATTTAATGCTTGTATACGTTCTGCTTTAATATGTGGTTCGAAAACGTGGCCTCTTTGCAGTGATGTAGACAGACTTGCCTTGTTTGACCATCATTATTCCCGCCAGTTAGCCCACAGCAAGTGGAACGATCACATGAACAACGCGGCCGTTTTTCTGCGCGTATTCCGAAACGATTGAACACGTGAGCAATTGGTCAACTGATCACGCTATATAGCCTACGCTGGTTAGGTTACGTTCTCCCCATGCCGGCTGAACGTTTACAGTACCAAACATTTATACCGAGACCACCAACAGTTGGGTAAAACCGTTTGGTGGTCAAGCAGCAGCGTCTTAAACATATATGAAGCCTCTGACTGTTTCGTTGAGTAAAGTGGGTAGGTATCGCCCACCTGATTATTTAAATCGCCGGTTGGAAACACTATCCGAGATGGCAATGTGCCGCAGTCAATGGCGTATCTGTTAACATTACCATTTCTGGTTTTTATGTTTAAACTTCTTGTCGATGTTTCGTCGTCTTGGTAACACTTTCTTCTAGGATATTCCGCATCCCTGTTGAGGTGGTCGGCGGCCCGAGCCACAGTACCTTCTGACATGACTCGGGATGGTTATGAGTGAATAAATGACCAACGAAACTCGTCGATCGTGTTGACCTCAAGGCGTAGGAACTCCGTGCTCTACATAACTTCTGATTAGAGGAGTTGCAAAGGATGGCTAGTAATCGTACTCTGTTACGTTAATATTACTGCTTCCTTGTAAGGACGATTGTTGGGCGTGGTGGCAAAGGCTGTTTTGTGGTTGCCGTCTCAATTTCACATTGTAATTATCTATTCGTTTGTGACCGCACGCAGTTTGCAAAGTGTAGACTTCTTAGCCATGTTTACATGCAGACTCCCTATTTTAGTTTTCATTTCCCTCCTTTGTTACTGTTACGCATTTAGCTGGTTTTGTTTCGTGTGCGTATTTTATCACTTGGTGGTGTGACAAAGAAATCGTCATCGACTGGCGCTGTATGGCTGTCATTGATGATGTTTTTTGTTGTTCATAAAGATGATAATGATGTTGACCATAGATGGTCTTCGGTTGTTTTGCTGTTTGAGGACAATGCTGTTGTAGCTGTCTACTTATTCCTGGTATTCGGTCAGTTTCCGGGGGGAGGTCCTACTAATGTGTTAAGTTTTACCGGCATAGATTTTCAAATTATACTGTTTATGTTTATTTTTTCACTATCTATGAATGCATGAAAAACCTAATGGCACCTTGTTCATACGCGACTACCTCAATTTGTGTGTTGTAATTTGAACTAAAGGTATTTAACAGTTTGGGCTGTTTACTCTGATATTAGCAACACACTGTCTTCACTATATTCTCCCAGTCCTACTGCGAAACCACCTTTGAGGAATTGTTTCAGAACAGACTGAATTCGATCGCAGAGTATTGCAGCCATTTGGACGTGCAGTTGCTTGTGGTGCCATCATGGCGTGAGGTACACCATGATCCAGTTTACCCCACCCCTCCAATTGACCAAACATGGACTCAACAAACACCGGAACTGGTAAGTCTACTGAACCCCACGAGTTTCTTACTAGGTACTACCATTGTGGACTCAGTGTTTTGTTGACGTTTATCACAGCGGTGGAATTGTGAACTCTTACCTATTAGATATAGGCGGACAGGAATTTCTTGAGAGTTGTAAATGCATCAGTTGCCCAAGCTCACAAGTGGTGTGTTCATACGGGGCTGACAGTCACTTCACTTTCATATCCGTTTTCCCGATTGTTATAATAGGTTTGGCGTAATTAAATAACTCCCTCTCACAACGACCTCTTTCTTAAGAACGACCGACCACATAGAGTGGGGAGGCCGACCTAGCAGAACAGATGAAAACGAGGGTCAGTCTGTGAACTTGATTACTTGTAACCAACTTGCCATTTATGTTAGTCGAGGCAACTTTTAATTTAATTAGCGGGTTGTTTGAACCATAATGCCCCAGGAAGACTCATGACGGTAGAACCTTAGCTTCTTAGCGTGGTTTACCCCGTCAAAATTCAAACGTTTGGATTAGTCCTTGTAACACAGTCAGTGGTTACACAGTTTTTTGTAGAGCACATTTGATGTACGCGATCAGTGGTAGGAACTGATAGGTTTCCATTCTTGACCGTTTTTCATAGTTTCCGACATTTAAACTACATTTTGCCGATACTTTTTGAATTACTTGTACTACTATTGTTGCCGTTCATTTTTCTAAAGTCAGACTGAGTTATTTTATCTGAACGAAATGGCCTAAAAGACGGTTGGGGACTGGCAGTAGCATGGGGCTATAATCAGCTGTGCTGTGCTTGTCAGTTTTTCTTCACTCTGTCACAATGATTCCATGTGCCCTTTTTCCACGGCTTTTCGTTTGTTCGCTTCCGTATTTCTTTCGTTTAATTGATTAAAAGATACACTATGTTCTTAGTTTGTGATGGCGTCAGTTCACCTCGACAAAACTTTATTTTGTGTTTCTTCCATGTCTCTTTCTGCTCAGCATAAAGCGGTAGATATATTTTTAAATTGTGACGTCTTTGGGGGTTCCGTATTTATTTTGTGTTTGTATTTTGTACCTCACTTTCGCGAATTTCGTTAGATGACTGCAGACTGAAAAATGTTCTCCATATCTGTCCACTTGTTTCTCGTTCATTCCGCTCTCTTTTCGTGGTTTCAGATCTCCTGGTATAAGAACGTGCATTTTGTCTGGGATCCTGCACTCTTACAAATTGGTGACTACGTTTTCGGAATCACCTCTCTGGACGTGCTATTTGATTTGAGCAGCGAAGAAATCAGTTCGGGGTAAGTGATGCGTAGAAAACTCTTATTTCGGCCATTTGTATGTTCATGTGGTCTTATTTATCAGTTCTGTTTCCGCTGATTTCCATTTTTCCCAGCTGTGTAAAAATTACGTATGATCATTAAACATGTAACACACTTGTATAGAGTATGCTGCTTTCGTCTGCCACGTTTGTTGGAATGACGGTATTTGATCATTCGTGGTTCTCGCACACCTGCAACAAAATGACTGATTACTGGATCGATATTGTCCGAACATCCTATATTCTCTAAAGACCAATGGACAACCCAAGCATCACCTAGGGGACCTCTAGATGAATCCACAGCTGTACTTCTGATAAGAGTGCAACTACCCGGTGTTTAAGTTTGTGTGAAACCTGCACGTTTACTGATGAGTAGTAATGGACTTTGGTTTATAAATGTTAAACGTTACTCAGTCCATCGCAGCTGTCGGATTCCCATAGGTTTTTCAGTCGGTTGCTTTTGAGACAAGCCATCGTACTTGAGTTTCGCTCCTGCTGGAGTTCGGCAGCGATCTATATCCTTGCGTCTCCCAGGTTGCTTATCCTCGCCACTTCAAACCGGCAGATGCATTAATGGTAATAATTCTCACACTGATAGTGTGCTCGAGAACAGTCAACCGAATCTATCACATCTCCTCATCTACTGTATAGCGCCGGACTGGCCTCGGTGTTGCTGAATCAGAGTGGATCGGACGACTGTTGAACTGTGTTGCAATGTCTCTTGCTGTCAGTTTTTTTCAGTTTAAAAGTGTGCTTGATTGAATACACCGATGTGCAGTTTTGTAGTCGCTTTGATGAAAGAGGCTTACGAAACGTGTACGTTGTGTTGTTGCAACCCTATTCTCGTACGTCAGCTTAGGTTAGAGTCAATAGGGAGCTACCTAGCACACTCAGCATCAAGAGCGATGTACGTCAGGATTGTTCATCGTGATCTTTTTTCGTTCATTTTCGTTGTGGACTTAGTAGGGGATGACTAGCAGAATACTTAGCGTCCTTGATTGTGACAGAGTTCAAACAGTTATCTCGTGTTCTGCCAACTACTTCAAAGTGCGGAATGCTCCCACCAGACTACAGTGGTTATGTAGATCTGATGAGTTAATAACGTTATAGAGATTGTTAACCAGATCCGTGCATTTGAAGGCTTGTAAACACAGGGGTAATGAGATTGCGATAGACAATCGTGTCTCCAAGGCATTTCTCTGACAATTAATGACCATGTGTAGTAAGCCACTGAGAGCGACGGTATTCTACGGCTGCTCAGGGTGGAATACACAGACCGTCCTCCGGCATTTGATCGTCGATGTTTGCGTCCATTTGCACGTGACGGTTTGTATGGGCGAGCAAGTAACAATAAGATTACGAAGTGGATATCTAGTAATGGGGTTCAGACGAGTTCATTCACTCAATTCTTTTACGAATGAATAGATTGGGATATTTGAGCCAAGTACTAGAGGTGCTGTTACACACAGAACACTCTGCCAATACACAGTCAATTAACATAAGATGCTTTAAGTTTGAGTAACGATGATGGTTACCAGTTGACTTATCACTTCAGGTCTGGTTGGTCTCCCGCGCTGGGGCTGTTTGGACTCACGGAGTTGTTTACTAGAGACTTTAGGTGAGATGGCGGCCAATCAGATTCAGTACCCGAATGTTGCCATTGTTCAGTTGGACATTCTATAAAGTCAGCACAATTAGTTAAGCGAGACTGTGATATCCACCCGCAAATAACACTTTGCTCATATTGGTTACTGGCCTATTTTTCCTAAGATTTAGACAGCAAGATGGTTAATGTACTGGTTTAGACGTAGAGTTTTTGCGTATGAGACCCATTCTTCCTCATTCTTCTGTCTTCTCACAGTTGTTTAGTCGTCAGAATCAGTGTGTAATATTGATGCAGTGTTGTGAATCGTGATGATTTTTGTTGGTCTGATGCCAACATCAGAGATAGTATATTCTAACGAAAAAACGAGTGTTTTTGTTGTTAAGTACCACAACTTTCGACTGTCCTTTGCGTATCAGATGAAGTCCGCTTAGGAGTTACAAGGGTCTTGCGACTCAACCAGGTCTTTTATCTAGGCCGGTATTTCAGGCAGACACCTCAGCAGGATTGTGTAAAACCAAAGTGCATGCAGCGGATCTGGTGAACTTCCATTATTCTACTTCTTCAACCTACTTTACGTGTGTCTGTTAATTAGAATTGTATTTTAGAAACTGTTGACATCACCATTACTTTTACATCACTTCGTTTGGATGACAGAACACTACGGTTTGTGGATTGACGTGAACGCTGCGGCAGGCTAACTTACTTATGCCGTGATACTCTCACCCCACTTCAACTAATTAAGACCGATGTTCATATCCGCTAGTGATTCTCGACTATTTTCCTAAAATGTACATCTTTTGATCGACTTCCTTCTGACTAGACACAATCAGAGATACAATCCAAGTGCCAGTCAACTCGGCTGTCAACTGCACTTGTTTCTTAAGTTGCTTAGGTAGGTGTTAGTGACTTTTTCTAACTCCGAGAAAAATTTCCCTTCCACGCAGTTGTACCGGTGACCGAATCGCTCGTCTTTGCCGACATTTACTCTGCTCCGAGTCATTCTACCCAGTTCACCCACCGTCGGACGAACTGCCGTTAGATTACGTACTATGGGACCGACATGCTGCCATGTCTGTTACTCCACATTATCTCATTACCCCATCTCGGTTGCGCCAATTTGTTAAGGTTGGTTTGCTCAATCGTATCTCACAGTGTGACTTTCATGTTATATTTTTATTGTTTGGTGTCTGTTGTTATCGTCTCAGGTTTGTCACCACCAGTCTTTCATACACAGCTTTGTCAATGGGAACTGTTTACAAGCCAGAGTGAAAACAATTTGTATTGTACACGGGTGTTGTGCGAATTGAATGCCGTGATGTAACGTGAGTTTTAGGAGGGAATATTTGAAATAGCTGAAGCCGGAAACTTTTGGATAAGTCCACAACTTTTTTCTACAAACGAAGCTGCTCCATTACTTATAATGAAACGCGAATGTGAAGATGTTATTTTTGCGGGGTTTTGGTGATTTTTTGGGGAAAAAAAGTTCCCAAAGTTCACTAGTTCGCGATAGAAATAAGTTATTGCTCTTGTTTTTGAAAACCGCCCTTAATTATGTTGAAATGTCAGGTATGTGTTCTAAAATTTACTTGGCAGTGTTAACACGTGTACATAATCACCTCCCGGTGTCAATACAACTGATTGTGGAAGCCAAATCACTTGATTACCGAGTACCCTACAGGTTACGATATGATTCGTTCAGCTTACCATGTTGTTGCGAAAAAATACATTCCATTCCATATCATAAGGAGAACTATGAAATTATTAAAAAAAATATTGGTGAATCCGATAGTTTAGTAGCCCTCAAAGAGCTTGATAGCCAATCACAAAATCAGATAGTGTGAGCTAATGCAAGAAGAAGATTTGATTTGGAATTAAATAAAATCATCCAACTGCGTTAACTAGTGTGAATGGATCAAATCAATCATCATCGATAGA
The DNA here is from genome assembly GCA_013368495.1 of Paragonimus heterotremus. Classification (NCBI taxonomy): domain Eukaryota; kingdom Metazoa; phylum Platyhelminthes; class Trematoda; order Plagiorchiida; family Troglotrematidae; genus Paragonimus; species Paragonimus heterotremus. The sequence continues at coordinate 16,170 of LUCH01006965.1, forward strand.
AAACGGGTAGTCAAACGTATCAACGGCTTAGAACTAATCTGTCTGATTTCAAACTGAAACATCATGATACTATAGTATGTAACAGTAAATGTCCATTGAAACTCACCAACCTCACCCCTCAAATATCTACATATAGCCGCTGTGATTTAGTTTAGTGCCGAATAGTGTACAGCCATTTTCCTTGCCAAGCGATCTAGGAAACGTCGATAACGATGGGCACATTTGTAGACATTCGAATATTTTACGCTCCAGCTTCTGTAATTGCATGGTTTGGGAGGCGTGTAAATTATTCGAATGATGTTGGATTTGATTATTTGAGTGGATGATTCTGTACAGGTTGTAAAACAATGAGGAAATGCAGTTGTGAATATAGAATTTCTATGGTAACTAATTATTATGCCATATCAGTTGCTGCCGTCACAGCGAGACTGGACCTTGACGTGGTGTAACGACTTAAGTGTTAGGATGACCTATTGGGCTAAACTGGATGGTGTGGCCATCACGCCGATAGAGTCACTTGTGCCAGGTAGGCCAATAGGTAGAGGTCTGACAAACCAGTCTTCTGATCGTATAGTGTGTGGGTTGGAAGATGGTAGACATCTTTCCGGAAAAAATGCCAGTTCTGTTGCACTGCCTTGAGGTACAGGCTTTTGAGCCAAAGGCTTCGGTTAAGAATCCTAATCGTTCTCTTGTCTCTAGGTCTGAGAGTCCTGACAGTATCTGTTCCCACACACAACCGGGAATACCCACAACACTTAATTCCATACTGCAAAGGCCGTCTCGCAGTGTAAACGGGGTCTCCTTACCTGCTGCATATAGCAGGGTGGATAGGTGAAAACGTCACTGCTCCCCCACTGTCCTATCAAATTTAGTTCTCAGACCC
>LUCH01006966.1:0-11921 GCA_013368495.1 Paragonimus heterotremus
CAGCTGGTTTCACTCCAACAAACAGAGCATCCGATATAATACTACGATCCTTCGTGGACTCGGTAACCTTATCCATTTGATTCTCAATTTGTTCTGTTTCACTCTTGTCATCCAACAGTTTCCGGAAGCCTGAGTTGCGTAAGATCTCGAATTTGTGAACGTATTAGGTGCAATGTGATAATGACAGTCGTACTATCATACTATATTAAGCGGTGGAAAAATTGGCATTCGTTTTTAAATCCTTGAACGCCTCATGCTATCGCTGTTGTAAAACGGATTCAACGTTTCTTACCATGTACAGCTGTAGTGACTGTAATTCACAACGGAACATTATGTGTTATTGTTGTTTTACCGCATAAATACGCTGAACAGATATTGATTACATTAAGACTTCATTGGCTAGCGTGCTGCGTTATTACTAGTGCGTGGAAGCTAGCTCAGGGTTTGAGCTGAATAGATTTCCGATTACTATTACGTACTTACTGGTAATCAGGAATGAATTTATGTAGTTGGGAATACGTACTCCTAGCTACCACAACAGCATTCGTAGCACGCTCTCATAAAAGAATAAATTACGAGCTCTGACTAAGCATCACATGGACTCAGGTCATTTATTCGTTGAGACAAGTTCTCAAGTTGCATCTGGGTTTGCAGTTGAACGTCCCGTCTTGTAACATCAAAGTTCTCGTGGGCAAACCATAATGGTTTTATTTAATACTGCTTCAAATCGAAGCCCCAGAAGGTGAGCATACACCGTTCATTTACGGAGAAAACCGAAAACTGGGTCTACTTGATCGTCAGTTTTTTGCTTATCGTCACCACTTCCGTATGTTTCGCAAATTTAAAACTGCTCTGGTGCAGCCGGTTATCTCGGTTATACAACGAAACAGCCGTTTATAGGAGGATGGCTGAACACCAGTCAGCTTGGCTAATAACTGGCTTAGTCAGAAGCGTTAATGACTAAATTCCGGCTCATCACGTCTACAGTGGCCACCAGAATACTATCGACCAAACACTTGAAGTCATCTATCGCATACGTGGTAAGCCTTCGTAGTGAACGTCAACTTCTGCTGGGCATAGCAGAATCACTTGTTATTCATATAATGCAACCGTGCAGTTGTGTGCACAAAATAAACCCATGCAGACACTACACCTCATCTATCCTCATTATAAAAGGATGAGCGATAATCAAGCACAAACAATCCGTGCACACCTTGATCTTCCTCCTCCTCCACTCCTTTCACTACAGTCGGAACCACAACCGGCTTCCATCTTCAACGAGTGGCTTTAATCTATCTTCTCCACACCACCTATATACCAGTTGCTAGAAAGTTCAACTTGAAAATCTTGAATGGTAAGAACACTCCAACATAGGTAGATTTTTGGCCGCATTAGTGTGTTAATGTAGTGTTAGATTGTGAGACCTTATATTTACCTGCCCAATCCTAGTCCTAAATCTCTCTATTCTTCTAACCGCAGTTTACATCAGGAAGGAAGAATGGCGAATGGAGACGCGCTGAATCACTGCAAGCCAACTGTAATCTCCTGTAAGTATGCAAGTATAAAATAGCAGCACCTGTCATTTTCCAAATATAGTAATCAATTTCAGTTGATAAGCAATCCCTGAATTTTACTCCAATCATTAATCTATGTTTTAATCGATTGTCCCTAATTGCTTCTAAAGCACGTTTTGTTACAGCAGTATGTAGAAGTACATGCAATTGCCAGACGCTGAAAGGATAGTGCGCAGTTAAGTGAAGACATACAAGTCCAAAGAATTAGATTGAACTTTTTTTGAGCAAATTCATGAAGTATCTCAAGTGCATACATTCTAATGAAACACCGTGCGCAAGTGCAGAGAAAACAGAGCAAATTTTTCGTTCATCACGTGTTACGTGTGGTGTCCAGTTTATTCAGAAACACTTTCTGAAATGAGAATGAACAGTATGTTATACTAAGCATCAACGTAAATTATGAATGTACTATTTCTTACAAAGGTTTATTGCTGGTAAACTATTGTTTAGAGTAATCATACTTTTGATGGACATGAAACTGATGGGTGTTGTGTGATTCCCACACAAAGTAACAAAGCCACATTGATTTTTTATTCTCTATGGTGCATGTTCGTAAACTTCTGCTGGGTGCGCGCCTAATAACTAACTCATATCTAACTGCTGACTCGGCTCTTTCGTCAATGTTGTCCTGTGATTAGAGTTGAGATAACATGTTTCTGGTTGTTTTTACGAGTGGGGCATCTTGGTCTCATGTAAGATCAGATAAGGACTACATACCATCTCCTTCATTTGTACAACCCATTACACCCATTATAATCTAAGGAGTTGTAGACGGTTTATGCAGTAGTCATGATCGTGACGACCCACATCATAAACCAAGGATATATACTGAAGACATTTAAACGCATGTTGAAATAATGTTTGTTCTGATCTCATAGCTGGCCAACGTTCATTCTTCTGGATTCTGCTATCGGACCTAGAATATTCAGCAACAAATTTAGTGTAAAATCTGTGGATAATGTTGTGACATTATCTTTTTCGACAGTGTAATGTTCTTTACAAGCCGTCTGCCCTTGTCGATGAAATTAAAACTGTTCGACAACAACAGCAACAACAATACAGGGCATACGCTGAAGGACGAAATAGTTTTGCTTATCAGTCCCGTGCAATACACTATCGCACGTACGTAAGCAGTCGGTTCTTTCAAATTTATAGACAAATTAAAAAACGTGCATACGACGGGTACATGGTCAATCTGTTGTGAGCCATGAACGCAGATGACGCAAGGGTTGTATATTAAGAGAACCGATACATGAGTTATTCGCTTCAATATGACTACAAACACAAACACTCAACTGCGTATGACACTGATCTCAAAACGTCACGGTTGCCACGGAAGTCAATGCTCACTTCGTTTGTGTACCAAGGACCACTTCGTGCCACGGTACACTCCAATGCTTCTTTTTGTTGTATTTTTATCGCGGCTACTTTAATTTCAAAATCCATATTTTTGCCACGCTACTAACTAGTGGTAGTGTGAGTAATATAATGCGATCGATCATCCTCGTTACACATCCCCGGGAATACGCTAAGCGTTGAGACACACGGGCACAAGCAACCAATTGTAAATTAATGAGGTTGTCGTGTAACATGCAATTTCACTTGTGAACACTGCACGATTCGACTGCTCAGAAATTAAAAGGCAGGCCTCAGCGCCAGAAGAACCTATTTGAAACGTGACCACGTATTGGGCTTGAAGTGCCACCAAAGCGATTGCCGCTGTAGTACTATAATGGAGGTGGATTTATGTTGGCCGTAAAAATAGTTTTCCTCCTCAAGGTTCTGTATTTTCACATACATCCTATTGGATGTCAAGTAACAGATGACTTCCCAAGCCAAGCGTTTTTCGCGTTCTCATTATTGTTTCTTGTTCCACAATTGACCATATTCTGCAATGCCTACGTAACCCACGTTCAGCAAGGTTACCCCATGACTGTTCTTCAGAACACATCTGGTGTTGTTACGAAACGAAGACAACAAAGCAAAGCTAATTTTGACAAGCTGTTACATGTGTTACGCATGAGGATGTAAAAACGGAATTTTAGAGTAACAACCCTAAGTTCGCGGATACTATTTTCAAAGAAACATGACAAGTTCGACTCTCCACATGGAAATGGCCGGAGCAAAGTAACCGCTCTGAGGAGGTACGGGTTATTTTTAATGACAACAGAATATGGACTCTTTGCGAGTATAATCATCCTTCGACATGCTTACGTACATTCAAACAACACAAAAGCACAATCGGATCCAATCCTAAATATCCAATACGTGAGCCGGTGTTGTGTAGGAGGTACGGGGAGATATGAATAAACTTGATGGTAGGGGGAGCATGATAAAAAAATATAATCGGACCATCAAAATAAACGGGCCGAAATTAATTACCTTCCATCGCGATAAAAAATTGTACAAACTACAAATGGTCAGGCATCTAAGGTGAACCTGTCACACGTCGATTGTAGGCTGTGATCACGACATAACGATCTGGTCTTATGTGGGATGTGCCGTTAAGCGAACATAACCAGCTGCTCAGGCCAGTTTCAATGATCAGTAAACGTACTCTCAGCAATCTGTCGTTTGCGCTCTTTAATTAGATTCATCCTTTGACCACTGCGGTAGTGTGAGAGGCATTTGTTCCACAAATATATACATACGTTTATATAATCCCTCATTAATTAAACCGTCATATACATGTAATACTTCATTTGATGAACAATGAACCATATATGCCTAGCTGACAGCACAATTCCACCACCACCGTCCTTTTACGGATGACACTTAAGAACCATACATGAAAGTTTGTTCCAGTGAACCACGTGACTATCACGCTTACAAGATCCACACACATAAAATCGCCTCCCGTACTGACATTGGTGAAGTTCTTGGATCTAGGGCAAATTTGAACTGTACTAAATCCGATTAAGTATGAGGGGTAATGAAAATGAAAATTGTACTTCAGCTAACAACAGTACACATTACAACCGCTACTTCTGCTATGTTTTTTGACTGATTTTTACACAAAGCATATGCACTCAAGTAACGCCAAGAATATGAGTGAAGTCGGGAAGCTAGTTTTTCAGTATAACAGAATATGCTGATCAGTTACATAACTTTGAATGCGAGTAAGTTAAACTTAGCTGTAGAACACGCATATCTTTAAACAATACGTGGTCTAACAGAAAATCTGCGTCACTAGCTTATAGGTTATTCTGTAAGATCAAAATGCCGACCCCCCAGTGTACAACATAGTCGTGGTGGAGCGACTGGTAAGACAATATAATCGTAAACAGGCAACTGTGAGCAGAAACACTGACAGGTTTCTACAACCAATTCGTACGTTGCGAACGATAATACGAAACTACACGGCAGAGTGTATGTTGTGGTTGTAGGACAGACAAACGTAGGATAGAAAAGTCCAATAAAATTCAATCATGTTAAGCAAACTGAAAATAACGTTGCTAAGGCACCAAATCAGGAACAGCTTGGAACCTAGAAAGTTTCGTTCAGTGTTAACCAGTGTATTCTATGTTTCGAAAGACTGCAATATAAGGCTTTGTATTCATTTACATATCTGTTCCATTGAAAAGGTGTCAATGTAATTCAGATTCATCAACAGCACACTCTCGCAACTAGCTAGTGTTTGTTTCGGAGAAGAGCTCTTCAAGAATCATTGTGTTACTCATTTTTGGTAGTCAGTATGGGGAAATCTAGAAAACGTGCAAATACTGGAACGCATTGTCGCAGTGCAATAAGGCAATCGGAAAAAACATGAGGAAAATTGACGGAAGCCGCGTCAGAAACTTCCGGTGATTTGGCTGACTCATAATCTGAGTATTGTTTGCATTTATAGAGGTTATAAGTAGCCCAGTGTAGAAATCTATGACGTTAATTTACGTCAAAAAGCTGTCTGTCAATATCAGCTTGCATCGGTCCTTTTCCGCAAAACTTTCACTCCAAGCACATGATATAGAGATAGCTAGCAAATTCTTCTTATACCACGTAGCCCCAGAGCAATCAGCTTAACCTTAAATTATCTTTTTCGTAAACGCTGCAAGAAACAATAGGTGTTGATTCATGTACGAAGATACGCACCTGGCTCCCACGTAAATCAGTAAGCTGTTGATGGTGAAGCCGAGCACAGTGATAGGCGCTGTTCTTTTGCCGTCACTGAAAACAATATGTTGTAGAGGAAGAGAATGAAAACATGATGACTATAGGACTTTTTATTCCATTAGTCATTAAAACATATGTGGTCAAGGCATTCTTCTGCTTACTTCGTTCTGCAGTCAGGTACCGACATAACTTCGTATTGATGTTAACCAGGACAGGCCAGCCGACATTGTGCGCGCAAATATATTCGAAACAACCCACCGGGTTGCTGTGATGTTGATGACATAGTTTAGTGCGAATATATGTCCCTCTCCTGTCTGCTACCATGATTCTGTTCTATCTGATCACTGCTCACGTTTGAGACTGACGAGAGTAAACTAAATGTTAACAAATCACATCATATTTTGCCTTTACATCCTGATGATAAGTCAGGTCATTACAGCACAGTCTATCCAAAGGTTGATGATTACTTGTGTCGCGAATGAGTAGATGCCCCGCACGTACAACTGTATTTCAGTATGCACGATAGATCAACTCCTTCGATGTGGTCAACTGATGTAAGACACTGAAATCTCAATCTGTGATTGTTGGACAGACATAACAAAACTGTGTAACCCGTTCCCTTGTTCAGTATGTTGATGATCACTACTTGAGTTCCGAGTCAGTCACATCTGCGGCTTACAGGGAACAAATTCCTTACGTCTGCCAGCCAAGTATCACTTCAGTTTTACCGGATAATATTTACGAGTGACCTTGAGAGACAATAATCGTGCAACTCACGAGTTAGTCAAATCGACTGGTGGGGTACCGAGTAAAACTGGCCTGTTAATCTACGTTCGTTAAGATTAATCGACCAGGAGATGACAGCTTTGAAGTTTGGTTTTTATCAAATTTCCCATATTTGAAGTGAAAGTTGTTAATTCATGTTGAACTCTTTCTACCAGCATTTAACCCATTCAACTTAACTGCAGGGTTGTCTATATAACTGGATCCATCGATCGAACAGCACTTGAGAGATGAGTCTGGACTTCTTATTTAAGCTTCAGTAAAGACGTATACTTCGACGCTTAATGGTTGAACTGTCAGTGGTTCTACCGAACGCTGTGAGCAGCTCACTGGCAAGTCGTGAGGATCATAGATTGGGCCGGGATTGAGAACTGTACAACGCCTTTACGGTTGAATAGTTGAGAGAAAAATGTGATGATTGTAAATCATGACGGAATATTATATGCTATTGTTGTTTTACTGCATAAATTGTACAGATGCTGATTACATTACGATTCCGTTGGTTAACGTGCTGCGTTATTACCACCATGAAGAACGTAGCTCTGGGTTTGAGCTAAGTGCATTTCCGATTACTGTTACGTATCCCAATTATCCCAATTGGTGTCGCGTGCAGGATATTTCTTACGATAATTTTTTGCAATATGGAAAATCTGAACGTACATTCAAGTTCACGGAAAATCGAAGGTAAACTGGAACGCTTTGAAATTTGGTGCATTACTCGTGATGATATGAAACAGAAGATGAAAACCGCATTCCCTCACGGTCATTGGTAAAGATGCATTGAGATGCGTTGAGAAATATACCATTATTATTATTGTTATTATTATTATATGCAGTGATTAAAAACCTGGTTTTTCCAGATTCACCTGTTTCATTTCCGTACGCTTCTCTTAAACATCTGCTACTGAGGCATGTTCAGACCGTCAACTTCGAAGCTGCGGAAAGAGCGAATTTTCATACTCCAATCAGAATAGAAACTCAAGAAGTCCTTACGTCTATTCTTCAAACTTCAAAACTTCGAACCCAACTGAGTCTGCTGCTCAAGCAGCAGAGTGTAATTTCGGTGATCAACTAAGAGATCGATTGATTGCAGGAACTAATTACCCGAATCTTCAACAAAAATTGTTACTACTGACGGAGGCTTCTTTCCAATCGATCAGAGCTGTCTGTGAACAATTTCAAGATGTAAGGAACGCAGCAAATGAAGAACATAACGCCAACAGTGCTGGGAAGCAGGCAAACCAACAGCAACGGCAGTTCGAAAAGGTAAACTGTCAAAGAAGTAACGCAGTCGAACCGCATCATTTTAATCCAAATTCTGTCCAAAATTGGGATAACTGTAAGTCATGTGGTTATAAACATTCTCGACTTACGTGTCCAATTCGCAATTCCAAATGTGACGAGATAGGACGCATTCAAGCTGTCTGTCGTTGTTCGAAGGCGTGTTTTGTTCAAACTTCTTTAGATGAGCAAGGTGTTGCATCTGACATTCAATCCACTGCTCCTACTCTGACTGCTATTAATTCTCGTGATTCTACGCATCACATAGTACAATTTTCTACTGTTAACGGTGGTCCCAAACATATTTTTATTGGTGACACTGGTAGTGTTGATTCTTTTATTTCTGTCGCTTGCGTGAGGCAGTTGGTACTCTGTTATGTTGAAACCTGTTAATATGTCTGTCAAGGGTATTACTGGACCTGTTTTACCCATTCTTGGCGAATGTGAACTTTCACTCACAGATGTTCAGCCCGTCACTAATAAATGTTCATTCTGTTCATTCTGACCTGTTTATTATTGGTCTCAAGTGCATGAAGATTTTGAAGGTCTCTGTTTCGTTTTCTGAGTCCGTTTCAGATTTGAATTCAGTTACTGAAGGAGTACCTGCCATCGAGCCTGCGTAGACAAGAATTCTTGAACGTGTGAAGAAGAATCAACGCCATCACTACCACCCGGACGTTGATCTGAACTACAGCTGGTCCCTATGAACACAGTCAGCGGAAAATTCCGCGTAATAAAGAGCCAAATCAGGATCGACTCGCCGATGAGTTGTGATTGGCTAAATGCTACAACCTACGTACGGCTGATGTCCGATGTTACGGAACTGTCCAATGAAGTTTCTTCAATGTAAACGCGCATGGCTGGGTGATTCAGGGTGAAGGGAACCGATCGATACGTGTTGTCCTGTCGATTGGATGAATCTGTTGGGTCGTATGGCGTAGTTTTGGGCGCAGTCGAATGACGCATTCACTCTTGACCTGTTGACGCGGACTGCTTCGGATCGATTCGTTCATCGGTTGTTGACACACCCTGAGGCTTTCATTATCACGGTGAGTTGCTGTTTGTGCGTTGGCCCTTTTAAGGGCGTGTTCTTTCATGCATGAACCTAATACCTTTGTACACAATGGTTTCGAAACTAAATATGCAAGGAGTTTTCATACATGTTAATAATTGTGTATAGGGTATTTTGGAAAGTGCTTATGACGCAGGTTGTCTACGTCTTAATGAGAAAACTTAAGTTTGACCAAGTTTGATCATTGCGCACCAATTAGTGCGCATTGTATGTGCTCGGTGGGGCGATAATATCTTCGAAAAAGGTTCTCTTTTTTAAATTGTTCATGTATGTAATTGTAATACACGTATACTGTCCTACTGCTCATTACAGCTACTGAAAAATTTTTGGAAGTCAAAGAACACATTAGAATGCAATACAGTCGCCATCAAAGAGGATTCTCAATCGCTGGAAACGACGATGCATGCTAGCGGTGGATTCCATTGATCGGTTTCAAGGCGGTGTCCTTACAACAGTATCGACGAAGAGTAAGAGCTTTTCCAATTATTATTTCTCGTTTAGATGACGTTGCTTGCAACTAAGCAGGTGTTAACAAATCCTCAGTCGCATGCGACTCAGGGGATGGTGGAACAGTGTCCAAAGTGATAAAAGGCTTGAAAGAATGGTTATCAGAGTATCAGATTCCCAGGAGGGCAGTTACAGCGCTTTTGCGAATAATCAATCATCTGGCGACCTCTATGCCAACTGACGTCCGTTCTTTGTTATGTACACTACGTGATTGTCTATCGAAATTGATAACCGGTGGGACTTATGCTCAGTTCGGATTGCAAACTGCCCCGCCACGTTTGCAAAAATGATGCATCACTGATGAATGCGAATGACCTAGTAATCCAGCTGCACATTGATGGTATTAAACCTTTCAAATAGTCGAAGTTGCAGTTATGGCCTATACTTTGTAGATTAGTAAAGCCTGTTATGACGTCCCCTTTCATGGTTGACGTTTTTGCTGGTCGAAGCAAACCTTCGAATGTAAACGAATATCTGCCTGATTTGGTCTCTGAAGTTTGTGCTCTGACACCACATAGAGTTACAGTCGGTAACCTGCAGTCTAAAAAGCAGTTGATTATCAGCCGCACTATTTGTGACTCGCCAGCTGGTGCATTTGTAAAACGGAAGCCAGAGTAAATTGGATACGCCATTTGTGGTCCCTGTACGCGAAGAGGTGTCTACATTGATCACAAGGTTACCTATCCCTTAACAGACTGCCCAAATCGTACAGACGAGTAATTTCGGTATGGCAGGAAGCATAGGCAGTCTCTGTTTGAGGTCCCGCCGTTGGATATGATACACCATTTCCCGTACAATTACATGCATTCTGTGTGTCTCGGTGTAGTACGAAGACTTGTCTCATTATGGTTGGAATCCTCTTACAACAGAGGCAAACGTCTGGAGATTGACGCTGCTGAACACGTTGACTTGAGCATAACCGCCTGCTCCCGTCTAATTAAAGAAGACTTTCGAAGGAATTGTCGAGGATGGTTGGAGTTTAAAAACTGGAAAGCTTGTGAATTTAGGCGGTTTACGTTTTACATTGGACCATGGGTGTTAAAGGGAACAATACCTCAGGAGAATTACTCCAGTATTCTTGACTTATCCATAGGGATTTATGTTCCTGTTCATCCGGTTTTCAGCAGATATTTGCTTGACTATGGAAATTCTTGTTTGTGCAAGTTCTTGTGTGATTACTTCCATTTATATGGAGCAGGGGAAATGACTTACAATGACCAATCGTCCGTTCATTTGGCGGACGACATGAAAATTCACGGCGAACTTGACAGGTTTTCCGCCTTCCCCGTGAGTCGTACATTTACCACATCAAACGTATGCTACATTCCACCTTCAATCCAGTTGCTCAGTTGTACTACAGGTGGAAAGAAGAGTTTACAATGGCAAAAGTGATTGAGACCGATTGGCCGTTGCTTGTTGAAGCCCAAGGAATCCAAGAAAAGGAGACTGTGCCTTAACAGTTCATTTATTTCCACCACCAGTCCTAATAATGTGATTATTGTACACAACTTGCTCCACTTTATTGTTGACATTGACAATGTTGACCCTAACCTACCTGTTCTGTGTTGTAAGCGTTTCCAAACTATTACTGACTTCTCGGTGCATGACATTGCATCTTCTATGTTGTACATATTTTGGGTAAGCGGCGTCAACTATCAATTGTATGGTGTACTTTTTTCTGATGTACTATGTAAATGCGTTCTATTTCCATTGTCCTCCAGTTCACTTGTTATTCCACTGTTACATACGTTCAACAAAAAATTGATAAACATGAACCAATGGAATTAGTCCGTACATTCTTATTCTGCTAGCCTGAAGAGTGTTAACCCCAACTAACCAAATTCTATTCATTTTCAGATATGGACGGCAGCAAGTGTTATTGTGTGGTTGAACCTGAAACCGATGACAACGAGGATGTTGCCGTAATCATCAGCGGCTGGCTTAATGCTGTGCGAACAACAGCGACCATTCCGCGACCAGCTGGAAGTGCTTACTACAGGTATGCACGAAACCACCTGCAGCCAAAGTCCGACGACCCCAAGTTACCAGTTAGCACATTGGTTACCACAACTAAGTTAAATTATTTCATATCAAACCTACCAACATCTCAGTTGACTTCGAACATGCAAGGGAAATGGAAGTTAGATACACTTCCGGTACTCTACCTTCAAGTGACGATACAATAAACATGGGTTTACCCCCAAAACGTCGAATGGAAGTTCGCCCTTCCAGTTGGGTATCATTTTAACAGTAAACAACCACGGTCTCCAGACGATGACAGCAATGAAGATGTTAGTGCAAAAAAGAGAAAGTTTGCACCTGCTGTCAATTACTCCGTCCCGTCATGCAGCACTCAGCACCGAATACCCGTTGGCAACGTAACATACGGTGCTTAGACAATAATACGAAACGACAATAGTGAGAAAGTAATACTTCGGTTTCTATTACTTGCAGGAAGTGTCTTACAAGAAGCGGTTACTAAAGCTGATTCCCAATAGTTGAGTTTATCTTTGAATGATGAGGAAGTTCATTTTGCACCTCATACACACCCTTAGAGCTATCTCACTACGTCAGTGTACAGATGAATGCGTTAC
>LUCH01006966.1:12451-23107 GCA_013368495.1 Paragonimus heterotremus
TGCAAATTAACGCTCCACATTGTGTACAAGTTGTATAAATATTTTCCATTAATATATGTCACTTTTCTTAACTATACCAGTTGTTTTTTCTTAAATGGCATAATGAAGAAGGCCGTATTGTAATGGTTGGTTAGGTTTTAAGGTTACAGAGAGTGTGGAGAATGTATATGGGATGAAGCTATGCGGCGGGTTAATAACCAGGGGAAATACTGTCCTGAACAGCTGAGTTAAGCGTGCGTTTTACTGAGCTGCTAATGGTCCACGAAACCACCGTGTTTGATTGGCCTGAAAAAACGGCGGGGAAAACGCTTTCGCTGTGGACACCACGCTTTTCCTCCGACGATTCCATCTGATTGGCCGCTTAACAAAAAAGCGGAAATACGCGTGGAAAAAGGAATTGTGTTCACACGTGTGGTAATTGTAAATCATGATGGAACATTATATGCTATTGTTGTTTTACTGCATAAATCCTACAGATGCTGATTACATTACGATTTCGTTGGTTAACGGGCTGCGTTATTACCACAATGTAGAACGTAGCTCTGGGTTTGAGCTAAGTGCATTTCCGATTACTGTTACCTATCCTCAATTATCACAAAAACAAAGCCTTATTTTTCCACCATATTGTGCACAGTAGAGATCGTGAATAAGTTATATATAACAGTTTATGCTATCTCAGTCTTTCGAGATAGAATCTTTCGTTCTTCGCTGTGATTTCGGTTGATGCTTGTCTTTCACAAACCTTGCTGAGTCAATTCTTAACCTATGAGTGCAGTCGGGATAAATCTGGTTACTTGCATGAGGGTTTTATGAAGAAACAAACTATCGGATTTTTTGCGTTCTTCAAGCCTGCCCTAAATAGTACTACAATAGGCATACTGTTTCGTAGGTTCCACTTGTAGCTAATCAACATAAATGGGATTGCAGTCACGCTATGATTCTAGTGACAGCTGTGTGAACTAAGGACTTTATTAGTCACTCATCGCTAATTCTAAAGTCCAAATAATTGATGACAAAACCTCAAGTGTGGAATGTGTTCTGCCGAGTGAGCTGTGAGAGCACGCCAGTTGCTGAGAAACATCACGTATGCATTTAGACTTTCTTGTAAGGGGTCTTGAAAGTGGTTTAGTTTTCAACCTCCTGGGACGATTCCTCATGCATTTCAAGCAGGAAGCATTGAGGTTGTGCACTTTCAAATTAGCTTAGTATATCTGTTAACTAAAAAGAAATTAAATTGCAAAAAACCACTGTACACCTTATTAAGCCAGACATCATCATGTAGTGAGTAGGAACTCATGCGAGAAACCCATATATTCATACACAAATCTTAACAAAAAGCTGACTGGATGGGGTTTTTAATCGACTAAATTTAGAAGAGACCGAATTGTGAAAAATCAGGCTTCGATTGGTTTCAATCTAAGTGAGGACCTTATTTTTGACACTCATTTCTTTTCAGTTATCACCTCTGCCAAACTACTTGTTGGCAATAAAACTTCACTGCTCGGCAGTGGCAGTGGTGGATTTCAGCGTGAACCGCATGAAAACGCTTGCCGAAACAGTCAATTCCCCGGATCATTTGGTGGATTCCGTGTGAGTCAATAGGAGGGGTGGTTAAAAGGGTTATTACGTAGGGGCAATGGTGTGGGCTACAGATATATGACTACAACCTAACACTAACTAAATACAACAAAAGAAAAGTATACAATTGAGTAGTAAGGTGTATAACACAACTAAGCATAAACAGGAAAGTGATTAGAACAAAGGCAAGCCAGAAGACTCACGTACAGTACAAAATGATATCCGAGTTGATAATAGTGTGTATAGCAGCATCTAGATTTATGCTGTGTGTTGGCAGTGTTGTAGGGATAGGATCACGTGGATGCAATGTGGAACTGTACACTTGTGGTATAACTCATGTCTTCGTGTCCGTTGGCTTTGCGCGTTGATGATTCGTTCGCCGTCCGAGACGTGACGCCAGAAGTTGTGTTCTTCTGCAAGTTTAGTCGCCTTCATGTACGTGCGTCACATGGCTGTAAGTTAGCGCGCGTGGATTGGCTCAGTCGGTGCGCGCGTGTGTGCGTGAATGCGGCGTTGCCTTCCGTAGTGTTGCGGGGAGAAGTCGTCACTGTCTGTTCGATGGGTGGAGGTGAACTACGCCTAGCTGAGCCTGTGCTTACAGAGTGGAAAGGGTCTGCTGAATCACGCGCTGGCCTGTGGAGCGCGTGATGCGTCTGTGACCTTCAGAACAGGCCAGGGATGCGTGAGTGGATGAGACAGTTGACATGTAGTCTCCTAACTGATGTAGGGCGAATGGATGGTTAGGATCGAGCCATCGGGTTTAGCGCAGGGTACTGAACCGTTATAGGGTTTACATTTGAAAGTTCTGAGTTCGTCGTGTGGCTTCGTAGCTCAAGTGGTAGAAAACTTGATGTTGTTCCTGTCGCCGGTTTGAATCCTATCCTGATTTTCCACTATTCGGTCCCTTCTAAATTATCAAATCTGTCAGACTGCTTATTACTAAACTCTAAATGAAAAACCTACAGGACAAGGAAACCGACTGGTAGGTGTTACAGTTTATTTCGGAATAATATAAGTCATGCTGAGCTTGGTGAACCACATCCAATATTGTTCTGCTCTATAGAAATGTTTCTCGACTGTTTACTGCGGAAAAACCTTCTATTCTTTCTATTGGTGTTCGTCGCTCACGATCGACCAACTCTTTTCCAAGTTCCTCTCGGTCTCGTTCATTGAAACGGAACAATAGAACGGTGTTAATGCGAAATAAATCAAATATTGAAATCAAAATTGTGTCCGTAACAAATTTTCCCGCATGTAAATCGGTACCCTAAACGGCTAGACAATAGTATAACGACAGCGATAAAACGGTGTTTTATTATCAGAGCTGACTCAGACGTTTTGAACGTGAATAAAGAATTTTCATTGTTAACTTACTTTACCATTGAAACTGTTTAAAGCAAAATAATCGCTTAGTTAGTTTTGAGTGAATATTCTCATTTTTCCTAATGTCTTTCGAATGTTATGAATTTATTTTGACACTTGACAAAAATTTTCACGCTATCGGTTCATACACTTTGTACGACTGTTGTGACAAACAACAAACTTCTAATAGGATGCGTTTCACTTATAAAACTTAAGTTCACGTATGATCCATAAAAATTGAACAGATAAACGACTGTACGTTTGAAAATTACTGGACGCTTCATGGGAATAAGAAAATTTATATACTTCTAAACTGTTACAAACTGAGTGTAATAAACAACGTGGTTTATTCATTTATTTCATTTGTGTTAAAATTTCATTATGACATTTTTTTACATTTTAATTCTTTACTGTCTTTAACACCGTATGAGTGGTACCTTAACGCCTTAAAGCGCGTGTTTACATGTACAGACGGCGAATTTGTATGCAAATGGTTTCCCGGAACCAGCACAATAGTCGTACAATTGACGTAAAATGTCATCGTTTTTTCTTACTTTTCTAATGACTTTTACAACTTCCAAATTGTGGCGTAGCTTAGTGATGGCTTTTAGAAAACTATTTATAAGGTCACTATGTAAACAAAATAAACACCAGGCGTGGTATGAACGTGCCACCTAAAAACGGGAACCATATAGTGAGTAAACGATATATATCTACTAGGTTTCCTGTGAGGTCAAAGACGGGGTCAAAACCTTGTGCCCGGGGGTTTTCAGAACAACTATGGACATTAGATTTATTCCCCAACTGTGTAATGCGGTAGACACCAAACTAGTAAACGTGAATGAACATTCTGGTACATATTTGTCAAACGTATTCTCAAATATGTGCGTGCAACGCCTATGGCCAACCAGTTGAACAGATTCACATATAGAACAGAAAGCAACTCGGGTGAATCACTAGGTCTGAACAACTGGCTGAGGATTCTTTCATAAGCAGCCTCCAAGCGGATTGGTGGACGGACTGGTGTTTACGTTTACATAGAGTTTAAATCATTGCTGACAATTAATGGGGGATTTGGCTGATGCAAACCGAACACACAATTTATCGCAGCTGTCGCACTCCGGTGGTTATGTAATCAACCCATCCCGATAAGAAGCACTAGACTCATGTTGGTGCTCGTCAGTAGTGGGACTAGCACTAGCATTCTAGCCACGCCTTCATAAAGCAACCATGTTGACCATTGCATCACTGACCACAGGTTAGACACTACTTAATAAACATGTTTAATCACTCAACCACATTGGTCTGTGAGTAATGCTCAGCTTACTCGGTCACCCCCGAAGGAGAAACAACAAGTGTATCCTTAACCCCACCTGTGGTCTTAATTTATTTCTGCTGGCCCAGCACTGAAACTAGTCAACCAAACTGTAAACACAATAATTTCTGATTTTTTTACGGGCACAACAAGTATCCACGGCGCAACCAAAAACACGGATCCCATCAATGAAGCCAAGTTAACAAAAGTGAGCGGACCAGACACAATGCTGGACCATCAAGTCTATTGCGGCTAATCCTGAAGGTAAACCGTTTCCGCTAAAAAGACTTACTTTTTTCGTTATCGGTCGTGTGGTCTTGACATATTACACATGTTTTCTAGCCATCGTTTTGGTTCCAAACGCACAGTGAGTATGGTCATGCTCAGTTTTATTGACATACATGTGTTCATTGTGTTCATAGGCAGACAGAAAGCATGTCAAAAACGGGTCAGAAAACCGTACGCTAAATGCACGATCGAGAAGTTAATACAGCCAGTGGACTAAAATGAGTGATACACTATTGAAGTAAAATAGTAAGCGTCACCAAAACACAAGCATGAAAACACAAGAAGACTGGCTAATTCCTCCTGCCTGAGACAACATGCGACCTTGCCAGAAGAACAGTTGGTCGCAGTAACCACATTTTTTTAATTTTGCGTTGACCTTTTGCACTTACTGCTATAAAGGCTGGTTGCACGTATATTTTACTACAAGCAAACGCACTGTTACCTACAATTTGGTTCTACACACATAAAATAAAAAAAACTACCAGGAACCATATGTATCATCTCCAGCCTATACAATATACTCTGTTTCAAACACACATTCATGTGTTCGCCCAGTGTTAGCTCACCTTATGGACTGAGCAGATAAGAACATCGACACAAGTTTCGATTATGATACCTTCTAGGTTTAATCGGGTAAAAACAGTTTACTTAGGTAACAATCGAAAAAATCGTTAGCAGTAAGCATTTTCTGTTCCGCTGGTTGAATCCGGTATACAAGTCACTCCCGCGGGATTAAAATATTTGACTCATTGAGATGAGAATTTTCGTATGACGACCAATTCCTTCCCCTTGCAAATTTCGCAGAATAATTTTGTCTCTGAATATACTTTGTGCCACCTAAATTTACTTATCACTCTCTTTACTGAGAATATTGCTATCGGAATATTCGCGAAATAAATTTAATTGTTTCGATCACTCACTAGAATCATACTGGATGCGAAATCGAAGTCCAGCAAAATTAGATACATCGGTTTGCAGCTTCAGCGTCATGTTGTCGGTCAGAAACTGGCGGTCGCCAGTTGCGGTCAAACTGGTCTTTCCTTCCCCATAATTGACTGTTAACTGTTGTATGCCTTCAGTAGGGGCCTTTAGTAAACAACATACAAAAAGACCATCACAGAGATAATAGATTTCACATCAGCACAAACCAATGAATGGGCAAGTATGACTGATCGTGGTTTGAAACTATTACAAGCTGAACAACTATAAACAATCCTAATCACTCAGTTCTGTTTTCAAGGTAACTATTAACAAATATGATATAGTGATATGATTTTTCGACTTTTCGAACTTAGAGAGAAGTGTACTTGTGTGCCACAAGGATAATTCAAAGTCTCACGCTCAGGACTGTCATGAGAACATGCTTACATGTGGTTTGACAACATCAGTTGGGTTCAATCCATTATCTGTACCGGCGCATTTGAACACAAACTTCTGTATTACGCACTTTCTTTGCACAATGGCTTATATATATATATGTATAAAGACGCTAAGATATAACTATAATACTTCCATTTAATATATCGGTACTGCTGCTAAATTAGGTGTTTATGTTTGACTGGTCAAAGTGTTCAAACACAATAAAAGTTAAACCTTATCTGATACCCATTTTTCCTCGTTAAATTGGCGGAGGACGTCGTTCAGTTAAGCACAACGAAACCATGAATAGGCCACAGATATAAGCACTGTTACGGACCTTCCAGTGTGTACTTCCAAGACAGCCCAGGCAATTTCTCCCGGGAGAGGCCACCTGATATCGTGAACTATAAGAACTATGTGTCCAAAGGAAAACAAACCGGAATTTAACTGAACAAAAGATAATGAGCTGACCACTCGGAATGAACAAATTATAAAAGTACTGGCTACGAAACACTGAACATACGTTAAGCTACCTGCTGGGTTTTACTAGAATGTTTCAACGTTACGTACTTTACTTTAATGTAAAACATCTATGCTTACCTTAGGTCTTGCGATGCCCACAGTACATTAAACCTCGTTTTGTTAACTAGCACTCATACCTATTGCATCATATTTCATAGTACATAAAAGTGTGACGCGCTTTCCTAACTAGTTTGAAAAACGTACGAAGCTGTGACGCGACAGTTATGCGCCATGATAAGAAAACTGCGACGTAAAATAACAAAGACACTACACATAATCCGGGTGGGTGCCGTGTTCACGAACCGTTAGTTTAAGGTTGTATTTAGTGTAGAACAGAAACTGACATCAAAATTACATCGTTTACGATTTCGTAATGATAATATAAATAACTTTTTAGAAACACAAAATATCACAACATGTCTTTAGTTGAAAGAATGCATTGGATCTCATGAAAGTTGGGCAAATGTATGAAGATGTGTTGCCCATCAGATAGTAAGATCTCTCTCTCCACATATAAACAACAGACGCAATTATTTAATCTCTTCTCGGAATAGATGTGTGAACGAATTAGTTTACAGTCCTGCTGTGTACTCCAACTAAAATTAACGGTGATGCTTGATGGAAAAGTTAGTTGATGCCTAACGCCACGAATGATTTATTTGGAGCCCAGCGTAAACAGATGAATTTGTCATCAACAAAGACTGCAAAACCAAATGGTGACATGGGAAAATGTGTTTCATTAACTTCCCTCCGAAAAATGTATGGTCACAAAGGTCTCGTAGGTTCGCAACAGTCGTCAATGTTGCTCGTCTTTTCAAAGTACAAATATTAAGTTTGCCTCAAATGACAAATCCCACCCCGAAGTGTAGGAATTTTAGTTTATTACACAGGAAGACCATAAACTCATTGAAGTTACGTACAAAAATACTTTTTAAAATTTCACGCGCTGTACGGTTCATACTGGGTGTACACATTCAGAAGTGTGCCTCTGAGCGTTACACTAAAATGCTCATTAAACGGATTATTGCAACTTTTGTCATAATTGGGTATACGGATCAATGTTCTACTATCTTTTGTTAGTTGAGATATCACCACACTCTATTCAGTTATTCTTAATGACACTGTCAATAGAAATTTTCATAATCCTGTGGGATACCTGAAGAAAATTATTTTTGATTGCATTCGAACCATTACTCACCCTCTCTAATTTGGTCATTGAGTTGGACAAGAGCATTTAAAACATATGAGTCTTTATAAACATACCTCAACTGTATCAGCTATCAGCGATACTAAGTAATAACTCCGTACACAGATTTACTGGGCCACGTTTCACGTTAAGGATATAGACCATGTGTGCTGGGGAAAGAAGCGGCACAAACTTACAGAGAAATTGAGCACGTTGATCCCTATTACAGAAGCGTGTGGAATAAGGAACTGCCATTCGCAAACCAAGTTTCGTCCTGGGAGATTTGTGTAGTTTGGCGAGAGCAGTTCTCCTTTAGGCTGAACAATCGGGCCACCACAAGTTACTAAATTGCAGAAAATGTTCGTTATAAATGTTAGGATTTTTTCACCGAATTGGTACACACTGTACAACACTCCATAACGGTAATCCCTAAGTTACATGTATATATACAACATTTCCTAAACCTAAGCGGACCAATATTCTAAAACAATGAGGATGACCCAATTGAAGCAAAAACGTTACCACTCCGTAGCTAAATCTCTTCAGAAAGATGATTAGGTAAGTGGCAAATTTGGTCGATGTAAATTTAGGCCGAAATGTGTGGTTATGATCTTTTTGGATTTAGGTGATCTTCCAACTTCCAACTAGTGCAGTAACATACATACTGTTCCGTGTTTATGTACGCTTTGTGAACAATTCCTTCAGTTACTGACTCTGGGCGCATACATTCTGCCTCTCCGGATATCCTGTATTCGGACACCTTGAATGCATGATTTTATGTCAATATTTAGGCCAGATAGTAACCTAGCAAAATATAATAATATTGAGCAAATGATCTGGTGCAGACGTTTAGTTTCATCATGAGAATATTATTAAATCTCGCAACTACAACTTCATGCAAACTTAATGAAATTTTCATTTTTGAGGTTATCAAAGTCAAAATATCGTATTTTTCTGATTGAAACCCTGTGATTTGAAACAGTCATCTGAATGAGCAAAATTGCTGAAAGTACTCTCAAAACAATCTTTTATTAGTATGCGCTATTCCCTGGTATTCCAGTGGACATTTTCTTCCTTGAATGAGTTCACTGGATCTAGACAACGAAGTCGGAATTCAGTTGAACGAAAGTGGTTACATGGATTGAAAGGCTGTATTCAATCACCGAAAGTCTATTTCAGTGCAGTCACCAAAACTGGCTAGTAGATTAATGAACTGCATCAAACTGCTTGTTCATGCTGTCTGGGAAAAACTATGAAAAGGCTGATGTCCTATAGATTGGTTATGTAATCCAGTCGTCGTTAACTTGGCCTACTAAAATGCTTGTAAATAAAAGCTACTGTTCTAAATCAGTATGTTATCATCAGGGAACGAAAAGAATTGCGCGGTTGTCTGCAATAGTTGAAACTTTCTGCTTTGTGGTGAAATGCACAAATATCGCCTACGTTAAAAATGTGAAAGCGTACCAACAAGTATGGTACATATATTTACTAGGAATCAATAAAGTAAAGATAAACCCTTCAATTTAGTTAACCATGGCTCTGAAAACGGTGACACCGAAATCACGTCGCAAGTTTGCATAGCAAAACTACAAAGCTAGCAGGTAAAAAATTGTAAGTGCAAT
Source organism: Paragonimus heterotremus (assembly GCA_013368495.1). NCBI lineage: Eukaryota > Metazoa > Platyhelminthes > Trematoda > Plagiorchiida > Troglotrematidae > Paragonimus > Paragonimus heterotremus. Next base: position 21,684 of record LUCH01006966.1, read on the forward strand.
CAGGCACAACCCCAGGAAATTCGCACACAACGCTTCTCAGTATCAGTCTGTTAGTCTCATCTCCATTTTGAGCCAAGTACGTACACGTGAATCGATTGGGAACGATTTCATCGTCCCCTTGGTCTGATGCCGCAAAACTGAGGGTTTCTTCGTCTGGATGCATTAGATACAATGGCAATTTTATGGGAGCTGCATTAATAGCCGTAGTTCTTACATTCCAGACCACTAATGTATTAGTTGGCGCTCCATGTGGCTTGATTAAATTTCCTCAGAGACAAAAATGTAGATATTTCAAGATTATTTCAACAATTAAGCTGACTTTAGTTAACAGGTTGAAATGTTTTAATGTTGAAATAGCTTTGAGGAATGCAGAATGAAATAACATATTTTGTAATACGGTTGTATTATTCCGTAAAACGTACAAACTTACAAAATACATACTTGAGTTTGAAGCGTAGACCTGTACGATTACTGACAAACGACAGCATATAGATTTTCACCTTGTCAGTCGCATAGATCTTGGATGAATCAATCGGCTGCTCAATAAAGTTATCCAGTGTTTCATTGTTGGTTCTGTCCATAAGGCTTACGAAATAGATATTCTGCAAAGGTTTCTGTGCATGTAAATAAATATACTTATCAGATACTTGAATTATATACTCGTGTTCTAAGACACAATATGTCACATGGAAAAGTACGCCATTGAAAGTGATTTGTAACAATGGTAGTTCTAATCTAGTCGACTTTACCAAAAACAATACGGTAATTGATTTTCCTTTAGTTATAGCGTATGACTGGTAAACATATGTGTACGGAACGAACTTCAGTTGCAGTTCTGCCAAATATTTCACATCGATTATGACAAGTTTCCCATACCTCAACGGTTGTAACACCAAACGATGTCATTATGATACGATTTGGTCTAATCGTACATGGATGCAGTGATTCCATTCATATGAACTCTCATTTGTGGAGCTAGGGTCGCTTTGGTTAATCTTGTGAGTGTATCCGTCGTATAAATATAGCAGACTTTGCACGTTACTGATAAAACACCCTTCCAAATAACTGATTCCATCTAAGCAATTGAAGCAGGTTCCGCTAAACTGTTTGTCATACATTTACGACCCATCATCCATGAGGTTAAGATACTAGAATAAAAGAATGCTATGTTTGAATTTCACGTTTCTGTCGGCTAAAGCTATGACTGGTTACTGATGAGTGGTCGGGGATTTGGTTAGTTTTAAGTTGAACAACACTCATAAATGATCGAACCGTTCGCACTCCCATATACTTTATAGTCGGCAACTTTCGACAGGAAGCGCTAGACTTGAGTTTAGCTCATGTTAGAGCTCGTAAATAGTACATAGTACATAGTAGTAGTCGGCGCGCTGAACCACCTCCTCGTGGTGCCGACTGGGCGGTCT
>LUCH01006967.1:4371-14415 GCA_013368495.1 Paragonimus heterotremus
AGGTAAGTTCTCTGAATGCGTACCTGACAAGTTGAATGAGGTAATTACAGAATGTATACGGTCGAACGCAGTGAAGGTACGGTGGTGGGTTTACCATGATGGCTCGGTTGACCGAACAGCAGTCTGTCAGTTTCGGTTAATTCCCTATGAGAATGCCTTCTCCTTCTCATTGGCTCGCTTGGAGAGGTAAGCCTCACGTCACTACGTCTCAGTTCACGGCGGTCTTTGTCGCATTCAGAATCAGCAGTGATCAGTCCATGTTTGCTCGTAAATTATGCCGAATCAGCTTAAGTCCAGTTCTGTCGTATCTGCGTTTCTTCTTTGGTATAGACTGCTTCCCGAAAACTCCGCAAAGCTGTTGGGGTTTTTGCTTAAGAGTCATTTGGGTTACGTCACTGCTGTGACCCGGGAATTCAGTGCAGTTTGGTAGGCGTTCCGTTTATCCTCATCACTCAGTTTGCAACTGAGTACTTCATGTTTATTAGCAAACAGTCTCTGAGTCAACGGTAGAACGATGCGAGCGCGGACAACAGCGTGATCTGAGTCAAAATGGTGATTCGAAAGTGGTGCTAGCGACAACTGACGGCAATCCGATCAGTTTGTGTTCATGGTTAAATTACACAATGCTACCTCCACGTGACGCATTGTCATGGTTTGTGCTGGTCTGCCCTGATCTGTATATAAAATCCACGAAATGTTCAAAGTTGTAGTAATCGGGCGCCATTTTGAGTGCGTCGGGCATGAAACTGAACAGCCGCTTTTCTCCTCTGAAATTAGACGGCCAACTTGTGCGTTCGGAGCACCAGCAAGCACAGCGATGCCCAAGCGCGTAGTTTGTTTCAATAACTCAAAGAGAGCATCGTAGAAGACGTTCTTGTCAGCCTCCGAGCTATTGTATGTCCGAGCATGTGCAGATATGACAAATAGACAGTGTGTTTCTGGTCTGTGCTGACCAGTTTTGACTGAAGTGTTACGTCGGACGACGCATGGGCGACCATTCAATGGGATGCTAGTCTGGTAAACTCTTCTCTGAATTTGAGTTCATTACAAACTTTATTCCAGCCTGACTACGAAATTCGACTTCATCATCGCCAGTGACCTTGAGAAAGAACCGCTGACCCATATCACTATTTGGGAGTGAATTTAAGTGAAGGAGAACGTTGATGTGGTATCGGCATGTTTCAGAAACAGCGTGGAGCGAGTGCTCGCCAGAGCAGTTCGCCGACCTCTGTGTCAAAGACGTTAAAAGCGCCTATGCCTACTAATTATCTTAGCTTGAAGAGTAGGAAAATAGCGGCAGATGAGGTTGAAAGTGAAAATGAACTAACTGATCCGTTAGGACAACGATGGCTTCTGATACTTCCCGGTCGTTTGTACCACAGAGGGGAGTTGACTGGAGGAACCCCACCGCAAGTCCCTGATGCAAGAGTCTGAATTGCGAAGCAACCGAAGATGTGGTTTTCTTGGGAGATCCTACTCAGAACCAATGCCTAGAGAGTCTGACTCACTTAGCCGTGAGGCGCTCGCCTAGTCCTATGGCGCAGTGAATAAGAGATTAATGTTTGACTCTGATCAGTGGTGCATGCAGTGGATGTATTCGAAACTACATGAGGCTGTTGATTGATACCACGGGTTTCTCGACCGTATTGGTTAATACGCCGGCGGTCGCGGTCAATCGTCAGGCCTTTGGGGATACCTCTTTTAACCCTATTCTTTCCTATTCAAAAGACGGCGATACCGCAACTTTGCAAGTTATTCTGCTGTATGCTCAGAGGTTCTTGTCTTGCTGCCTGTGCACACCTAAGCGGTCGGTAGTGCTGCATACGACCATGTGAACATAACTGCTTTTCGTTTGGCTGGTTCTCTTTGGCCTGTCTGACATGGTCATAACTTTAAGGGCTGAGGGTCTAATCATCACAGTCCTCCAGATCGACGCAGTACACATACCTAACCATCGTCTCCAAGTAGCAGGGCAAATCGTGGGTAGTCTACAGGCATAACTCTTGTTTCACTGTTCCTACAACCTAAAGCCGTCTAACTATCACGAGGAACAATAGGTATGCATGATCATCTGTCACTGTCTCTTCATTTTTATTCCAGTCCATCGTAGACACAGCAGTCATTTGTAACGCACCAGATGTTTTAATCAGTTCTGTGGGATCAACTGTCGTTGTCACTTGAACTTCTTCAATTTCGTTTTGTTAGACGTGTTCTTCGTTGAACACATGCCGCTTTACGACACTATCCAAGGGATATAAATCTCTATGTGGTAAGCTGTACATATCTTTAACTTGTCCCGTATCCCATCTGTTCAACCAGCGTCGTGTTGTTGGCAGTCTGACGCCACAGGTAATATAAATTTACAACCAACTGAGCGATTTCAGGTGTACCTGAACAGTAATCTCCCTGTGATACTTCTCCTTCAGTGCTTGTAGTTGCCGTTAAAGGCTTAGGACAAACACTGACGCACTTCCGTTTGTTATTAAAGCCTATACTGGGATACGCTGGTATATTAGTGATAGCAAATTTTAGGTTAGCCTGAAACAGACGCATTATTTGATGTGTTACCCTGTTCCATTATCATCTTAAGTTAACCAGTTTCAGTGTTTGTTTCTGTGACAAACTGAGATAAAAGGGTGGCAAGCCTACTCTAGCTGCCACAAGTAGTAACACTGTGTTTGTTCCACCCTACCCGTTGGCATTTACTTGTTGCCTATGGCTTACTAGTCTTAGCTATCAAACATCAGTCCATCTGACCATCTAGCCATATGGGAATGTCCCTAGTACGTGAGAATTGAACTCCAAAATTTGGAACACCTAAAATTGTGCTCATTATTATTGATGACATTCAGGAAAATAACCGTCTCAAATCGGAAGTGGAAATATAAAAAAAAGTTACGTATTTGATAACTGGAGAGTTCTGACAAATTCAAAACTTGACGTGCAACGTATGGGGATAGGTTTACTCAAATGTCGTTATGGGTGCCTATCAGATTCATTCGTGGTTCGTTTACAATAGTGTATCTATATCATACGAAGGTGAATCATTTTAATTAACGAGATGCGTACAGGAGTATACGCATTGAAGTGCACATCATTACTGTTGGCTCTCACCTGACGACAGGTGGTAACATTTTGGCGGTTGACGAGTGAATAGTTTTTATGATAAAATGAGAGTGAACGTGTGTGCATGATTGTTACGTGAACAACGTGAATTTGATCATGTTGTATGTTAGAGACCCAAACAGTAAAGCTACTGAAGCCCTTTGCGTTGCGCTTAATAAAATACAAAAATGTTTCGAGATTTTACCACCTGTAGAGGGTTTGCTCTCAGAGACCGGAACAGTGGGACTATGTGAACTGAAGTGTTTATCCGAATGAAGCCGAGTCGACGGATTGATAATATACCCGTGCGCCGATGACACCTTTGATTGGATATGTCCTCTCGTGTAAATCTGACCACTGGTTACTGCCGCGTTTCATTTTCCTAGCCTAGGTGAACAACGATAACACAAACAGTGTAGCATTCTTGACCGTCACTTGACTGTGTGGCCGTGCGAGTGCACCCTGCGTTATGTTGGTTTATTGGAGCTATTCCGTCGCCAGTGCCGCAACTCAGGTGTTGGCTGCTGGGGCTCGAAGATGTACCGTACTGTTGCTTGTGTAGAGGTCTTTCCATTCCCGTCCATACACGATTGGACCGGTGGGCAATTGATTCGATACGAGGAACTTCTTGATTCGTTTGTTATTTTGGCGTTGTTTGCTTTTCTGATATTCGTCGCTTCCAAACACACCCATTTACGAACAACATTGGGCGTACATGCGGGCACGTAAGCACACACACACACCACCAATAGGCTGCCAAACCTTCTAAGACCAAGGTTGTTTTCGACAGCCCTATATAATGGTCAAAACAGAACAAACATAACCACTGCGTACAACTTGTCATTTCCTGGTGGTCTTTCGACTGGTTTTTTACCCTCTACCTCATTTGTTTTCCACGTGTTTGTGTTTTACCCAATCGCCTTACGCTCATAATATTTTTGATCGATAACTTCCTTTACTGTTACTTGGTTTGATAGATAAGTGTACGAGCCTAGTATAAGAGTTCTTCGATAACAGTTCTGTTCGCTGGAAAAAAAATTGTTTAAAAAAAATTTGTTGGTTTAAGTGTTACTTCGACCTGAGTGAAAAAACCGTTCTTGATTGAAATCAGTTGCCGTTCGTCAATATCTCGTGGCCGTCGGGCATTCTTAGCATTATTCATGGGCTGATGTGACTGTGTTTAAGCACGGTATTTCGGCTGTACCGAACGTGAGATCAGCACCATCGTGGTCGACACGGTCGTCCAACGAGAGCGTAACCCGGACTCCAAATCGTGGTCTTGCAAAAGTTTGCATTATTGTTAGGCTGTAATATATATATATATATATATATATATATATAACGGTGTATGTTTTTACAGGGGGGATAAAACAGACAAAACTCTGGAGATGCTTCGCTTTAGATGATCAGGGCTCTTATTATGAGATGTTCTCATAGCCGCGACCCCCGATGATTCATTTATAGTACGAAGTATTGGATAGGCTTTTTACTAAAAGAAAACCACTCACTGGTAAGGTGGAAGGTTTAAGTGTGGTTGTCTCCCGGGCTTAATGCATGGTTTCCCATCTAGCTGGTGGCCATAGACGTTACGGGAAGAGATTTCTTGTTAGACTGTAACGCGAATGTTGTTTTCTTACTGAGTTATCTGTAAAGCAAGGATGGTTATGGGACGGTTCAGTGAAATGTGAGAAATTTTCTGATGGATATTGCCTGATCGTCATCAGCTCGCTATCACCGTTTATACTCATAACCTTCAGAACGTTATGCATTGGGCTCATTGAGCTTTGTTCTTTTAACTGTTGAAGCTTTGTTGTGTTTTCATCAGTTTATTCGCTTAACCCTGGTTGATATACCAAACTGTGGGCCTTTGTGTCCATTTGGTTGATGCGTTGTTGTCAATGATGATTACTATTACAGTATTTCTTATTCGCACTCATATTATTCACGTTTGTTTTTCTATTGTTTTTACCAATACGATTTCATACTCAGCCATCTTCGTGATCGGTGGAATCACGGACGATCAAGTTATAAATGATGGTGTATTCTGCCTTGACTTGCAGAACCGTACATGCACAAAAATTGGAACTCAGGAACTACCAGCCTATTTTCATTATGTCACTCACATTCCGCAAGTAAGTGTGTTCAGTTTGTTTTTTGTCGTTCATAAATCTGTCGATGTGTCACACCTTGCCATGCATTTATCCAGTCTTTGGATTCACCAATATGTTGCGTTTGAGTAGTCACCTGGTTTTTCGTGAGAGAGAAAACCTGGACCTGTGACTCAACTTGGACGCACGTTTACACAACTTAAGCCTGTGCATTGAGTAATCAATGGGTCAGCTGTATGTCAGTTGATCCTGTCCCAATTTCCTGGTCATTATGTGCCAGCTTCATATATATATATATATATATATATATATATATATATATATATAATCACGTTCTTGGTTTGAAAACACTTTATGGTAGAGTTAGCTGAAAATTCTCAATACAGAAATGATGTAAAATGGGGAGCAGTTTTTGCAAACTAATGACTATCGTTGAGGATCACTGACGATCAGTTCGAAATATCCACAACCTATATGTACTAACAGGGAAGATTACCTCCTAATGTTATTAACAGTAACGATTAGTGCAATGAACAAACTGAAATCTACACAAGTAATGCTTTTCGTATAAGGTAGTCTGATTGACTGGCCCTCTCTATCATTACGGTTAGGCAGCAGATGTATTCCTGTTGATTTGCGATTCTATCGAGTGGTGAATTAACATACTGTCACTGTCCATTTTTAACAATGTGACTTAGCAGTGTTCTCACCAAAATTCTGCCATATTAAATGTCATTTTCTTAATACGAGGTTTCTACTCCTCAGGCTTCGTGAAAATATTGCTTTTTGTCCTACAGACGTTTGGTTACTCATTCTTGAGTGTATTTAACCTCTGTCTCAATATGTATGTTTATGAGACCAGAGTGTCACTTCGTATTTTATCACAGACGCGTGTATTCTGTAGTGGCATGGTCAGCACTTGAGTTTTACACAATCATAACATCCGGATCTGTTTTGTTCGTTGATACCGACACTAGCGAACCTTGATAGATATCACAAACTGGAAATTGATTGTTAAGTAATTCAGCTCTACGCATTGACGTCATGAGGACAACAAAGTGGCGGACAAAGCTTGTTTTCTATGTTTGATTGTCAAGCGAACGACAATCCGATAAACAGAAATGGATATCAGAACGAGGTAAGGGGCGATCGGTTGAGAGATTATTGGCCATCGAATGCCAGTTTTCTCAGTAGCGGACACCATCATGTTTCATCATCCTAAGTGGATTTCTGTGCATTCTGCAGGTGATCTTGAAAAACCCTTCCAGACTAGCGGAAGGAACAGAATCGGCCAAATGGGCAACATCGCTCCTGTACTTCCTAGACTGGCGTGGTTACCACAGCACCTTACAGGAAGCATTATTGAATGTATATATGCTTATGTGATCATACGTATTACGAACGTGTTGACGTTGTGGCTACCACGTCCGTCTCACAATAACTAGAGCAGTATTGCAAATTCCGAGCGGGACGTGCATATGCACTGCTGATGAGCTCCAGTGTGAGCGAAACCTAATTCTTGTGCCTCCTTCTAGAGTGTGTTGTGCGTGCGGCTTAATTGATTACGCAGACCTCTGCAAAGTATGACGTGTTCACCTTCTGACATGAAGACTAGTTGTCGAACATGAGAGTTTGTCTTTCAACTGCGATTTGATAACCGTTACCAGGGTCACTGATATTCGATTGCGTAACTCTGTCCATCACGGTCTGAATGCGTCCTTGCAAATATTTCGCTTTCTTTGGTCTGCAATCAGTCAAACCCACGATTTGGAATAGCCAGTGCCCAAGTGTCCGCCATCATAACGCCTGCAGCCTCTTCATTATCGTCTGCCTTTCCAATCCACTCTGGTGATTATTTTTATATTGATCGTGTTATACCTAGCATGATAATCGGGCTCAAAAAGCAGTTTTTCTTCATTGCGTTGCCTTCACTCCTTGTTGGCTACTACCATAATTTGCAGTTTTCTTTCTACAGTTCTGATGGTGACTCGCTTTTGTTCGTTGTCATTCGAGCTAAACCCTACACTGTTTTCGATACTTTCTCAGTTCCATGAAATATACTCCTTTGGTGGCAACGTGTCGGTACAACCGGTTCAGAGAACAAATATCTTACATCGGTTTCGTATGTCACATCGACCATCGCTTCTGTCGGAATTGGCATGGAATGCGCTTGTTTCCCTGGTTACAAACAAAGGTAGTTTTATCGCGTTGCTTCGCAAATGGCTTGGAATGTATGTGAAGCACGAGGATTTGTCAGTTTCTTTATCTAACAAATCTATTCTTCATGAGATCCGACGTTATCTGGAAGACATACAGTCGGCAGTTTTGAAACAGTATCGACTGCATGTTCCCGCTTTCTACAATGGTACTATGCAGGCTAACCCTATGTTTGCATCATCTTTTCGGTCCGACGTGAGTGTCCGTTAAAGTGCTAATCATACTCTTCGTTGTAGTCTACTCATTTATTAGGAGCAGCGTTACAAGCTACTGCGGTCACTCTTCTGGTTCACCATGGTGTCTCTTTGGGATTATATGATATTCCTGTGGTTTCTATCACATCACCAGTTTCTAAGGATAGTCTAGTCGAGTGGATTTGCGGTAAGTCTCGGTGTAAGTTTGCTGTTTAGTTTAGCGCACCTATACATGTTTACTTGAAAACAAGACGAGTAATACGGTTTAATCTTAAATCATAACTGTTCGGAATATCATGTTTGGTTCGTCATATCCAAAAAGAGGTGATTTCTGACTGATCTGATTAGGCGGGAAAAGTGTAATTTGTGAACTGATTAGCAATAAGTATTCAAGCTGAAAACGGCACGTCGCCACGCGTACAGGTATTTATGGTCGGGAAAAACTGAAGGGTTTTGAGACATCCGTTTTCACTGTGTTGATCGGTTCATTGTGAGAAACTAAGCTCTAGAGACAATTAAGATAATCCGATGTTCAAGGAGCAATTTCCCAATGGCCGAACGATTAAGAACAACGTGGGAATGTCTGGATTGAATGCAGTAGAACAGATGGAGAGAGGGGTGCGAACGAAACCGTTTGTGGATGAGGTACAATCAGCCTGTCATACGCACAAACAAGCACCGCTGGACAGACAGACGTTTCCTATTTTTCGAAGCGTGTGTGCTTAAGTTGACATTAATCGAATGGAATGCATTGGCCCTTTAGGACTTTATGTCGAAAAAGTTCGGTCGCGTTCATACTAATGTTTTCCGTCTTCTCAATACTTTCATAGTCATACATTTGATGGGCTACAGTAATCTGGCCGATACGATGAAGCAGTCGTTGGTCATTGTGTTCAACTCTATAGTGCTGTTAGATATTGCATTATTGTACAGTCAGTAATCCGATTAGGATCAGGCTCGTAGAACCAATCATAAATAGTCGAAACTTAGTGATAAAAAGTCAACCTAAAGCTTTGTGTCCCCTCGTCAGATCTGTTGGCCAAACTTAAAGTGAATTTCTAGACCATGTTCCACTCCTGTATTAATGTTCAGAATTTCGGGTTAAAGAGATCTTCGAGGCAACCGCACGCTTACAAACTCTAGCCTCAAGTTAATCAACAAGGTCTAGTCATCTAGATGAATTGGGTTTCTGTTTTGTAAAAGTCAATACAAATAAACTGTAACAAAGCTCGATGGTATACCTCTTGTTGTTAGCACCTGTACAAGGGTGTACAAGCACAGCAGCAATTATCATCCGGCTGATACTTTTGGGTCAGTTAGAGACATGATAACTGGACATTTGTCAGGTTGCATGATAGTGGAAATCAAGCAAACTAGTTAATTAAACTCACCAGTAGCTATAAAATTATACAGCACGCTGTCATAAGTATACTTATCTGATTGGGTGGGGCTAATAGTTCGATCACACAAGTAGTTTGGGCAGAACAAAACTCAAGCACGAAATCCTGTACGGTTGCTTAACAAAATCATGTGCAACCACGTTAAATAGATCTATTTTTTGGGTAGGTAGTTTCTGGACACACAGAATGAGCTCACATGTCACATATGAGTACATAATGGTTTCAAACCTACACTTTTCCAGGCATTTCTTTTAATTCTGTTCACTAAAACTCGATGTTTATTGGTAAGCTATGGACGACGACGGCATTACACCATACAGCCATACATCCATGAGATAAAATAATGTCTTGGTTGAAAGGTAAAATGATGATGGAGGGAGAGATGTTGGACTTAATGTATACACCCATTGTCTAATCTAAAACATTTTACGTTGAAGTGTGTATGCGTTACAAGCCAACAACCATGTTGCATCTGGAGTTTGGAAAGCATATGCAAGACGATGAGTTTTCTTCCGATTTTTACTGTTCCCTTTTGTTAACTGTTCTTACTTAATGAGTAACTCACTTAGATACATCATTCACAACACTTGCTAGTCTTTCGTTTTTCATTTTAGGGCAGAAACTGCACATTTCCATTGTCTCTCTACTGTTCTACAATTTTATCCGAAGTGTGATAATACACTTATTGCCTATTCGTCATGTATGTTGAGCATTCCACGCATTTCCCGCCTGCATCTTATATCATTGGGCTTTCTCTCTTGTCTCATCTTTCTGTTCGTGTTCATACCTGTGTAAACCGCCAGGCTGTACTGTGGTTACGGCTGCAACAATGATGAACAACATCCCGAAAAAAACCGATCCAGTTATATACGAACGAAACTGGATAAGGGGACATTGATTGGAAGAGCTAGAGTAGAAGAAGAGCTCAGTACAGCTGGAGTAGAGTTGATCTACTGTGCCACCCTGACGTGGTAGTTGTTGTATGACAGGCAGTTTCGGTGTGATTAGTATACTACTCAT
>LUCH01006967.1:16449-29065 GCA_013368495.1 Paragonimus heterotremus
CTATGCAGGAGTTTGCTCAATAAACGAATTCTCTGGCCAAGCGTCTTTTGCGGTCACAACAGTAGTCACACTTGTGCATTTCACTGATCCGGAAGGGTGTGCTGACTAAGATATCAATCCTTCCATGTAGAACCTTGTCAGATGAGCCAAAGGTAAGCAATCAGACGACAAGCAAATGCACTCACGAGGTTGTATGTTGTATTACTGAACACGTAGGAGTGCTTAGGTAGTGAGGCATGATCCTGTGGGCGTAGAACAGAACTATTTTTATGATTGCAGCATTGCTGTCTTCCGTATCAAGAAGAAATGGATTAGAAAAGGTATCCTCAATCAAAGAACATTTCGAGCATCCAGCGGTTGACCCTGATCGTTAACGTATTATCCATTATCACCCGGAAGCCTGATTTATACATCCCATGCGCGCAGCACTGCTCAGAAGTGGGCATTAATATCTTATTCATTAGGCCCTCACAAGCCTCTCACTGCCAAGTTAGTCAGACTCTTGAGTCATTAGATCCGGGTAGGATCACCCAGGAAAATCCCGTAGCCTGTTCGTTCTTTGATTTGATTTTTACGTCAGAGACTCGAGATGGGGTCCATCAAGTCAACTCCGTCCCACGGCATCAACAACCGGAAAGTATCAAAAGTTATAGTTCTCTTGACAGTTCTGTGGCTTCCGGCGATAATTGTTTTCTGAGATCTAGGCACCTGGTAAACATTGACGCCTTCATTGTCCGCACTTCCCGACAAATTGGTCAGCAAACTGTTCTGGCAAGTAGGCTGTCACATCTGGAGCTTGATGTGTTCTATGTGTCGGAGAGGCGAGTGTGCAATTCTCGCACCGTTATTCACTTGAGTTTACCCCTAGATAACCGTCAATCCGATCGCTTCTGTTTTGTGATCTCTGGTGACGCTGAAGCTGAACCTCGTGGTCAAGCTATAGTGGGAATCGCACTGAGTTCCACTGTAGAGCAATGTTTGCTCGATTAGATCTCAGCGAACAGTCACCTATAAACTGTCAGGCTCAATAGGTCGGTTAAAATCTGTTAATGCAGATTATTTCAGCCTGCCTCAACTAGACCCTATAGACGACGGGATCCGACTAATCACTTCCTTTGTACCAGGCGGCCTTCCTCTGAAAGCAGGAGTGTCCCTGGAGCGTAACAATGGCCCTGGACCAGATCTCTTCTCTCCTCTTCTCATGGGTTGTGTTGATAGGTTGATATCAGAACTAACGAAACTTCTGCAGACGATCTGGGAGACTGAAGAGGCACTTCGTGATTGGTGCCTATCAACAGTAATTCCTGTTTTGAGAAAGAGGACCCGAAGTCTGTGTGACAAATATAGGGGCATCAGTTTGGTGCTTGTTGCGTCCGGGTTACTCACTGGCCTCATTTTACGTCGGCTCAGTGAACCCAGAGAAAGTCAGATACGCGAAGAACAGGTAAGATTCCGATCCGGTCGGGGTTGCATTGATCACATTTTTACCTTGTGACCGATTTTGGACCTAAAGGCTGCTTTCGAATCAGTTGTTTGTAACGTTCTCTGGAATCGTCTTCTTCGCAAGGGAGTGCCAGGGAAATATGTGAATCTGTTAAGATCACTATATGCTCAATCGGCAAGCAGGGTGAGAGTGTATGGACAACTGTCTCAGGCATTCACCACTTCCAGTGGTGTCCGATTTACCTCCTGGTCAATTTTGTCATAGACGAATGTGCGCCTGAGGAGTCCAGTGAGCTTGATGTTGAGCTTCTTCCTGGCGGTCGGATGACCGACCTGGAGTGTGCGGACGACATTATCTTATTTAGCCCTACCACCGAAGACTTTCAGATCATGCTGAACAACGTGAGTGACTGGGCTAATTTGTATAGGATGCGCTTCAAGACTGGGTCACTCTCACTCCTACGTTCTTTACCGCTAGCCCTGTAGTATGGTTGATGAGATATCAGCGAGGATAGCAAAGGCACGAGTTGCGTTTGCCAAACTGCGTCACTTTTGGCATCGAAAAGACGTTCGATTGTCGCTGAAAGGAAGGGTATGTAATGCTTGTGTACGTTCTGCTTCGCTCTGTGGTTGGGAAGCCTGGACTGTTTACAAGGAAGTTATCACCAGGCTTGCTGTGTTCGACTATTGTTGTCTCCGCCAGTTAGCCCACACGAAGTGGACTGATCGCGTGAGCAATGTGGCAGTTCGCGAACGCTCGGGATGCGCGATCAACTAGTCAACTAATCACGGTGTACAGCTTACGATGATTGGGTCACGTACTCCATATGTCATCCGATCGTTTATCATACTGGGCATTATATACTGAGACCACCACCAGTTGTGTGAAACCGCGTGTTGGTCGAGCAACGTGGTCACGAACTATGAGGACTTCGATTGCTCCATTACGCAAATTGAGTAGGTGTCGCTTGGCTGGCTGGGGTCCTCGTGATCACTCAAATTACTGGTTAGAAACGCTACGAGAGTTGGCAATGTGTCACAGTCAGTGACATACCTACATTCATACCATTTTGATTTCTTTCGCCTATTCCTCTTTTTGAATAGAATAGTCAGAAGGCAATTCACGATATGAATTCATTTCGCACACTCCCGTCAGTCGTAAACGTGTGACTAGCATGAAAACAAAACCAAACAAGACTTAAATGAAACGGTCAAAGGTACAAATCGGGCTGGATCGTGATTGGTACTCACGGCTAAACTCACGACAAACAAAGGTTGACAGTCAGTTGTTTTGTGCGCATAGGACTGGCTGTCGCCCGCTGATCAACAGTGCTTTAATATACTTGAGAAGTTGTGAGCTGTGAGCGTTCATCAAGACCTTAAACGAAGATGCGACATTGATACTGTGACCTGTAGTCGATAACTGCTTTACAGTGGATGAAGCGGCGTTTCGCCCCACTGGCGGGTTTGTCGGTGCAACTGTCAACCAGTTTGGGATGTGCTCCTTGGCCCTGGTTTTAAACATCCCTACTGTTGTATTAATATATATGTTTCCGCAACTGCAGGAAAATTGATAGATACAGTGGCTGATAGAATGCATAGGGATTGCTTTTTCATCGAGGATAGGACCAACCTAGTCATTTTTGAGAGCAAGACAAGCTTTGCTGCATTATACGCACGTTTTAACGCGGCACTGATCATCATTATACTATCACCTTTGAAGGGGAGTTTAGTGTAGACCGCTTTTTTAGGGACTTCCTCAATTGCATTTTCCGCAGGAGTAAATTTGCTCCATTTCCGAATGAAGCGTTATAAGAAATTGTTAACACGAAACGTTTCATACAACACTGTTTGTTCAGCTTGTAATCTATCCTGGGAGCATATTCTTGACGTTCTGTGGAACAGTGTACGTACTAGTGACCTTTTGTACGTTAAGGGCGCAAACCTCATGAACTTCATGTATTGTCCCGACCATGTTAGTTTTTGGTACACTGAACGTTCGATAGATCCGTCTAAAAGACGTCTAACCAGGATGTTTACAAAGCGCAAACTGTTATCACCTCCGTACTCAGCTGTGGTCGAGAGATTTGTGATGAGGGTGTACGAAATAAATTCATATCGTAATTTGTATCTTCTGACTATTCTATTCAGATGGCTAAAAGGAACTCAATGTTTCATATTCCCGTTTTATTAACATTACTATTGCTATTATTGTTAATCTATAACCCTTTCGGCAACGTTTCTTCTAGGATATTCCACGTCACTGTTGAGATGAGCGATAGCCCGAGACACTGTACCTTCTGGTCAGGCTCATGACCGTTATGATGATAATGAGAGTTGATGCAAACAGGCCACTGACTGCGACGCTCCACTACGTTGGATAACGTTTTCAGTAGCCGAACAGAGTGAACACAAGATTCTTGCCTGACGGATGACACTCACCGACTTTACCAGTGGTAACAGCTGGAGTCTTTATGTTGAGGGAGCACGCCCTGGGCTGATTACTTTATTGTGTTATTTGACCATTGGTTGTGTCGCTTACGGATTCCTGAGGAAGTACGCGTGGAGTTGACATATGAGGCATGTTGCGGACCCAGTACGGGTTATGCGCTTTCACTATTTGACCAGTTAGTTTTACATTTGCGGGTTGATGAACGAGGTTGCATCACTCATACGATGAACGCACTTGATGTGACAGACTATCTAACGAAGACACCACAACAATTTTTTTTCGCTTTCGGCGCGAAGTGGTCAGATTAGGCGGACGTTTTTGTTGGTTTCAATCGTCTGCACAGATTCTAATCGCTAGACCACTATATAATGACGGCAGGATTTTGTTGTTCTTGCAGTATCACAACTTGCAAAGTGTCTGACTTTCAGGCGCTTGTTTATACAACCTTTACACATACTTCGTATATTATTTTAGTTTTTGCATGCTGTCAACGCTGGTTATTAGTTTTGAATATTTCGGGTTTGGCAACTCGAGTTGTCAACTTCACTCTGGCTGATTCGCCTCATCAGCGTTCTACTGCGGTTTATCTAGGTATACATGAAATTGCCAGTCTCGCGTTTGCTATTCAGGTTAGGTGAACGTCTGGCGCGTCAAGTTTTATTCATTGTGACTTTCAGCAGCTGGATTAAACTGAGAGGGGTTAAAGCAACGGAGTTATAACACATTATGCAAGCGCTGGCTTACCCCGTTATGAGCCTCATCATTGTGCAGGTCTCTCGCTAGAGGTTCTTTACTACGCGTTAGTACGCAGTTATGGATAACGTACTGAGATCTGCTTGGCTTGCTAGCTACGCTGCGCATTGTCTGCGATGCGACTATGACAGATGCACATCGTTGTGTGGCGGATAATTTTGCCAAGAATAACGCCTACAGTCCCGTCTGTTTGACGTCAAGTTCCTGCGCGTTCTAGCTGATTAAGGACGTTAGAGAAACGTTTGACCTGGATCCTGTATAACTGCTGAGCTATGCAGGGGCTGGAGTGTCTATGCCTAATGTAATCAGTTTTATTGTTGTTGGTGTGTGGACAGCTGTTTGCTACATAATATCTGATAAACTCTTCGCTGTTGTCAAGACTGAGCTTAGCTATCTGTTCGGTTAATGCTACCGTACCAAGACAGCCTACAGATCCATCCAAATATCCTTGGCGAATCTCGGCCTACGTACCTAACTTTCTCAATATTTCAGGCAAAAACCCTTCGCGGTAAGACACGACCTGAAAGACAGTAGTTGAGTGAACCGCACCCAGAATGTCCTATCAATTCGTGAATGTTCCCATGTGAGCATATATTGGCTAGCTAATACTCTTACTCCCTCTCTTTTTCGACGAGTTCATTCCATAGTATCTTGGTGGAAAGCAACTTAAATTGCATTATGTACATATTGGGATTAAATAATCACGCAAGCGGGTTTGCAAGTGATGTTTAAAACATAATGCATTGGACCATGTTTGGTGATAGATAGGTTTTAGTTCATCGATTGCGCAACTAGTACGCACTGATCACTTGCTGCTGAAGGCACACATCTGTCCTGTGGAATCCATATTTCACCTGATGCTGACGGTTTCAGCTAGCATGTGATTATGTAAGGTTGTAGATCTTCAGTACTTCCCGCGGGCTACAATAAATGGAGATCGCGACAGTTTCGTTGTTCAGATATCCGGCTGTTAATCACATGGTCGAGGATGCGAGTCCGGTTACTATGATCTCACTTGTTTACTTCTAAGCAGTTTGACAATTCCAAGTTCACATGTAATCTCGTGTATCATGTGAGACCTGTACCTCATACAGTAGAAGTAGGGAACTCAACAAACGGGATAATCTTATTTTATCACGTTGATGAATCTAATACAATACTGATAGCTTGAAGTGTTGTGCTCGGTTGAGAAATCTATGTTTAGCGGACTCTTAATCGTTAATCATTTCCAGTCCCGGTTTTGATGTTATGGGGCGCCCGGCCAATTTCAAGAGACCATTTATCACGTGACCCACTTAAATAGGTCCTTTCCACAAGAGGTGAGAAAAATGTGCCTAGCCTACCAAGCATGTTGTGAATAGGGTTAACGTAAAACAATAAGTTTGATCGTTGGCCGGCTTCCCGACGGATGTTGGAAACAGGTTGCATGCCATTCAGAGACTACATGAGTGCGCAGTTGCTGGTCATCTCGTCGTCAAGCCTTTACCCAGTATCTGTTACTCTACGTCATGGAAGATTGGTCATTTGATTCACGATTGTTTCCAACCGCAAATGATCTGAAATCCATATCAACTGGGGTTATTGTGATTAACTCCTGACGTCCGGCCTTCGAATGCTGCAACCACCGGCGAATTTCATACGTGTAGTCAGTTCTGTCGGGGCTTTCCCATAGAATGATGCTGGTGTTGGTGTGCAAAATCATACACCCATTTGCCTGTTCTGTGAAGCAGTCTTTCGCGTGGGTCGGTTAGAGAACTTTCTCACCTCTCGCGCGAATTGAAGCAGGTTTGTTGCATTGATTTGCTCAACACTAATATTCCTTTTCCTGCTGTTTTATTTGTCAATCACAGGTTCTGCATCTGAGTTTGAGAATTGGGTGCAGTGTATCGAGACCATTCGACAACTTACACCAAACGATCGCAAAGATGATTATCAGGGGGTAGTTTCCACCCTTGCCCCCGGACCATTCTCTTGTCTACACGAAAGCTTCGAGTTCGACGATGAATCCATGATTGACCAATGCAGCATGCGGGCTCAACTTCATTTGGGAGGTTCTTTGGATGAATTATTCATGACCTCATTATTCTACAACATGCATATCCCGGACAAGTTCATTTGTCGCTTGCCAGAAGGTCCGCTTTATCTGAAATTTGTACGCTTGCTTGAAACGGCTGTGTTGCAACGAACTGCTCCTCGACCAGCTTAGTAATGTCAACGGTAACTAATCACATCAGTCCGTCGCTGTCTGTTCATGATTGGCCACATAAAATTGAACAATGTTGCATTTCAGACTGTCATAACCTGAATCTTCAACTTTGTTTCCTTTAGTTTTTTCTTTTTTTGGTTTTCCGGACCGAATGATTTTCCCATTGTCTCCTCAAAGTTCATTACGAAATGGTTATGCATAATGTCGTTTCTGTTGAAGTCGAATTTTAACGTCCCAAAGTACACATTAAACTCTGTCAGGACATTCATTTTAAGTTTGTTTGTGGGCGTTGGCGCAGCCACGGATGTGTCATGTGCCTCAGAAGGCTAAGTTGTAGGGGGTTGGTGGCTTTCTGAACTGAATGCGCGAGAACGCGCATGATCTAGATGGCGTCGCACCATTCAGCCGTCTCCGTTTGAGTCTATAATTGTCGTTCGGTAGTTGTGATAGCAGCGGCTTGCCACGCATTCTGAGTAGTTAGACGCACAATGGTAGACTCTAACACATTTCTGTTTTTAGTATGTATGCCACGATGGTCTTTTGTTATTTCCTATGGAGCAATGACTTGACTAATGGCCTCGGAAAGGGTCCAACCGAGTACGGAGACGATGACCAAACGTGAGTTCGGCCGGACTGCTCCTGGTGGCTTTGTTAATAAGATTCCGACAGGCTAGTAGAACACGCTCCAGAAGCACGTGTAAGAGAACATTAGGCTGTTTCATCATCATAATCTTTATTATCTGCACAGCACGCTTAACCAGACTATTCGAAGCGGGATGATAGGGTTGCTGTCGCAACATGTTTGCTTCCATCCGAATTAGTGAAGTCTACATATTCAGCCCAGTAAACATAGAACTATAGGTTCTGGCAAACATAATGTCGCGAGTCGTCCAAATAATTTCGTTTCCGTAGTGTCTCTGGTCATCTCCAAGGTTGCAGCGGTACTTTGGTTTCTGATAAGTGGATTGTAAATAACACCACATTATGAGCAAGTTGTAATACTGTACGTTTCAGCCACCTCGAGTGGCCTTTCTCAGGAGTGTTCACACAGTACTTTGGTTTCCTTTGCAGAATGGGTATGACAACTATTGACAAGATATCACCATCTAGCTTAGGCCACTTCACGCAAAAAACGGGGTAACAGCTTTATTTTCACAATGCTTGGATAGACATCGTGGAGTTCATCAGGGATAGACGGTCATAGTCACCTCAGAACCACCACATGCGCTTCCTTTGTTTGGCATTCATATTGAACACTTAATTTGGTCACTCTCGATCGCAAAGTTACAAGTTAGTTAGGTATCTATTCTGGCCCTCCTACCTGTATGTATCGCTTGACTAAGGCTAGCACGGTGTCTGTTTCCTGTATACCCGTCGACGTAATGAGAGAGTGGTTCAAACATGGAACAGGTGCATAGTGGAAATTTCTACCCCCAGATAGTGGTGTGTATGGGTCATCAACTTTTGATAAGGGACAAAAATCTAACTGTAATGCTTGTTCCATCGTTATTTTATCGTTAACCCAAGTTCTCGCTGTATCTTCGAGATTTGAAACGGGTAATGTGAGTTTTAACCTTGAATACTGGACGGGTTCAGATATACTTTCCCTCTTAAGCCCACTTATTTCATTTTCGACCTTACTACGAATAGCGTAAAATATGGTGCATGTCTTCCAGAAATTCGGTATTGTTTTCGGTGAGAATAGTGAATGTTTAACTTTCTAAACTCCATCTGATCAAACAAGTTCGTGTTGTGCAAACAAATCCGTGGTTGAACTTCAATTGTATTAACACCAGTCAGGATACCGGAAAGGTACTTAATCCAGTCTTGACCAAGTACATTATGGCACGGTCCTTTAATCACATGAACACGTAGGTAGTTGATACAATCCTTATAGAACATACGAACAAAGAAGGTCCCGATAACACTGTTTGTCGAATACAAGGTTGTTAATGAATGTTGGGTCGGTCCATCTGTGAAAGCTGTGATGAAGTATGGGATCACAGCAGTGTAACTGCTGATCTAGGATCGAGATCGAATGCAACTTAAGGTCCATTCACATCTGGGGAACCAAGAAATGGTGTTTCTGACGTTGTGATTGACCGTCGTATTGTTAATCAATTTAATATCCAAGTTCTGTAGAATGGTGGATTTGGGAGCTGACAACTTCTGAGCATTACGTTTGGAAAGACACTTTCTGAATATGTTGTTTCTTCTGACAAAGTAGAATTCAGGTATGGACACAGTCTGTTTTGACGGATATACACTGCAGTAATAGCAACAAAACGTCTAATGTGTTCGAAGTGTGAAACCCAGTTAACTTCAATGTGCAATGTAGATACCGTGCAGGAAAATTCGGCAAGTATTTTGATCAAACCAGCACGTTGGCACACTATATCACAAGCTTTCTCCCACCTTAAGGATCGTTCAGCTTCAAAAAGCAATCGCTCACGCACTTTTTCGTCGCAAATGTCGGCAATATGTCTGGATAAGCACTGTTTTTCCGGCACGCTGAATTGGTCGTAGGCTCAGTTTAGGAGTGTGGAAGAGAATCGCTCACAGATTCGCCAGCCCGTTGACGCACTGTATACCACTGTATACTACTACTACTACTGTATACTACATTCGTAGCACCCCGTAAGGACATGTCGTTCCCCTCGTGTACAACCGGGTGCTTCAAGTAAAAATGATAAATCTTGTGTAGACTGTCATAGTGCCATTGTTCATCCTGATCGAGATAATGATTGAGTGGTTTAATTCTGATTGTCATTTACATATTGCTCATTACAACTTACAGCAAGTAGAATAAAATTTATAAGAACAATTTTCTACTGTAACCGTTTGTGTGCAGTAAACTTCTCCGTAGGTAGATTCCAGAATCGAGAGGTGCGTTGACGATTTGTCACAGTTCAAGTAATTAATGCTCTTGAATGAGTGATTGTATTTACAGCTCAAACAAAATGATAACTGAACAATGAAAAGTTCTGTTGCAACAACAACGTAAACCAAGTGCAAAACAGTCGGTAACCCGACGTGAACCGGTACCCGCTGCTCAAACTAGACATGTGAACGGTTAGCCCTGGTGATCGATAACATACCCAATTTATGTAGTTACCGGCTGCTCTACAGAGACGCATGCAGCACTTGTGAAACAATCGATCACTTACCACAAGCATACGTATTAGTTCCTTGTACAATTCATTACTGGATGTGGTTGCCAAATAGGTGTGACTTTTTCACATGAACTAACAAGTTTGTGAACTTCGAGTAGAGAGTTTCTAAGGAATTCTGTTGATAGGACTAGGTCTTAATGGATCGTAGGCCGCTATTCAGTATTCAACTTCACGTCAGAGTTTACCAACGTAGCACTTAGACAGAAGAAACAATTGCAGCCAGTGAGGGTTCGAACTCATCTTCTTAAAACTATGTGTAGGGTGCGTTATCAATGAGCTCTTGGACAGTGCATCTTCACAAAGAAATGTGACTAACAATCGTTGCTCATGTGGCCTTCCTACGACTCTCTCCAATCTGCATTACTAGTTCTTCACTAGCAAGTAGTATGGCAGATTTGCCAAATGTTAAGCGATCCATTTACGAAAAAGTTCACTTTTTGACTAAGTTTGAGCTAGCGGTAGAAACCGGAATACCTTACGCGATTTGTGTTCTACTAGATTAGCCACGAAGGTACGTTAGCAGCTCAGAATTTTCACTTTAAGACTCCATTAGTAAATCACAATGTTGGTGCTCACTGAATCATCGTTTTGTCAAACAGTTGAGGGATTTTACGACTGGAGTTGTATTAGATATGCTGTGTTCAAAATGCCGTTGAATTGAACGCATTTGCTGACTTAATCATCATCGGGATTTGTGACGGTTTCCAGAACCCGGCGTTGCATAAGAGGCAGCTTCGTTTTTGAGTAGTATGGTACGTACATTCAGGGTTTCAACGCCAGGATGGACCAGAAGTGACTATTGGAACAGTGTGTACGCACTATGGGAATGTGTCACCAAGACGACTGACAATGTACTATAGCCCGCTGTGTGTGTATACACGTCAACCTTCCAAACGAGTGTACACGTTCGTTGTCTTACGTTTTAACATAGCCTGTACGATATTTCACGCAACAAACAACTTCGTAGGCCAAGTCGCTTTTTCGGTCACAACATTGGCACTCACCACTGGGAACACCTTCACCTTTAGACAGATGCCTTTTTGAGATGAGACAAAGATATTTGTAGGTCCAGTTTGGCCGGATTTTCGCACTATGAGACCAGCGGATCGTATCAGGGGTTGCTCTGTTTTACGAACACTAGCGGAATAGTTTGAACGTTATTGGGAGGATCATGATGTTTAATCAAGCTTCCTGTCTATTCAGACAAAGGTTCTAAACTGAACACCGTCCAGATTGGTCCCACTGTGCAATGTACCCAATCTTGTTCTTGGTTAACACAGTGTCCGTAGTGGTGATTACAGTCAGTAAACTCAGCGCGACCTCAGTTTAGGTGAACTTGTTGGTCATCCAATATAATGGTGTTCGCTGTGTAGCCTTACATATTTCATACTGGTGTCATGAACCAGAGACACGAATGGCGCAAAGATTGTTCATCCTTCGAACTAACGCGAGTGACGACGTTATAACGTAAAGGTTATAATTCGTACATTACGATACGTACATAATGGTTCGAGTGCAAGAAGTGTGTAGTGGCACATTTCATTAGTACAAGGTACCATTTATCGATTGATTTTTCTTTTCGCCTTGTATTGATCCCAGCACTTATCTCGGTCCAAATATTCATGTGACCCACCCGGCCAACTTCACTATACAAAGTGGTCGTGCTACTTAGTCGAAGTGCCAGTTATTCGATCCATTTGACATGAAATGTTCCAAATCATTTATGGAAAGACTGTGGTACCGTCGTTTAACGAGAGAAGTCTATTGCGGCTGAGATGGCCCGAACCACACCTTGTGATAAAACTGTAAGATCGTCTTGTTTCTGACAAATAGTTCACGTTACTTTTAAACCCAGCGCACCAATTGTGTTAATTTCTAGTGTATATCAGTATGTCATAAATAGAGTATCTACGTATTTCTGAGAATTTTTCAAAAAAAAACCAAAAACATTTGTATACAAACGTAAGTCCACATTGTAACGGTTTATCACAAAATGGTTGGTAGAGAGCATATTGCCACCTCGAAGATTGTCGTTAAACTCAGTTGTCATATAGAGGTGGTTCGTCGTACAGTATGTGGACCACAGTGGACAAGCGTTTTCAGTGGGATATTTTTCGACAGAATTCAAACGATCATGAAAGCCGTATCTGACAGATGCGGCTTCATTGTTTATGTTCAAAGTCATCACTCATTTGTTTGAACAGGTTTTACTGTTGTAATTGTCGACGTACTAATCGCTTTCTCAGCTGAACATAATTCAGAAATCAATGTAAAGTGGGGAATAACTTTATGCCGTCTGCACAGTTCATGTTAGCCTAGTGAACGCCGACATGATTGTGCTCTCAGTATGATGCTCTCAGTATGATGCTTAAAAAATGCTGTACGACTGTCAGGTATCAATGCGACCTACTGGCATATCCGTATCTTTCGATGATGATGTACTATGGCCTTTTCTATATCATTATTTACACAAAGGCCTGCGGATAGTACGTGGTTCATAATGGAGCTGCTTAGCTGTCTATGCATACATACATACGTACGTACGCATACCTTGTAACGTTTTCTACACTATTTTCTATTTCATAATTC
>LUCH01006968.1:0-20153 GCA_013368495.1 Paragonimus heterotremus
TCGTCGCATCCCGGATCGCAATTCAGCAGTCCATAACAACTCTGTGATATCACCCACTTCCGGATGCTGGTATTTTGGAATACTGTGGTGGTCATCTCGAACACTTGTGAACACTTTTCTGTGAGTCAAACCTTTTTGATTACCATAACGTATTAGACATTTTGTAACTATTTTGTCTCATTCGTTTATCCTGTTATCACCGCTAGCTTAGTGAGTTATACTCGCATTTACCTAACCTGTTCAGTAACTCATCCTGACCACTACAAGTGTACTGTTAACACATACCTTAGATTTTTTTAAGCAGCTGACAGGTAAAGAGTGGCTCTCACTCTTACCGTAGTTTATAACCAAACGTGGATTACGGATCCCTCACTGTCTCCCCGTCATTCACTATCGCTCTTACCATCACCTGCACTATAACCGTTTATTTCAGCTCTTTCCTGCTTATGACAGTATCATAGTATTTTCAATTACGGAGTCTTTTCTCTTCAGTGTCTTTTCCATCTTTGGTACTCAGCAACTTGGGTTCCACCGGAAAGTGAATGACGGCTTGGAGTTTATATCGTCAAACATTTCACTTAACATGCGTTAGTCGTTCAAACGAATCACACGAAACGTACGGAGAAGATACCAACCTTCGCCCAACAAACGTCGACTCTGCTAGGGGCACAGACTGTACATGAATGAAGAATTCTACTGAGATATTTCCAAGCATGTTGATCACACGAACTACACACACTTTCCGCAAGAAATCAGTGAACCAGTGAACCAGTAGACACGTTGGTCTTACCAGTATTTCACTTTTGGGCCATGGTTTAATGCTCAAGCGCGTGAGGTTCAACATTTCCGAGGAAAAGGTATCGAATTCCAAGAAACGTTCCGCTTGAGAAGTGCAGAATTTGGAATGATAAAGTACACCAATTCAAAGATCAGGTCCGTTATAATCAACCGAAAGTAAGAAATGAAGTCGAGGTCAAAACTTATCCGTAGGTTGTAATTGCTTACGTCGGTAAGGCGTTAATATATGAGTTTGTAATATCCTGTGAATCGTAGATGATGGGAAAATATAAAAGGCGGGAAATGTTCCTATTTTGCTCCGATTTATAATTTTGTTTCAAAATATGGAAGCTTTTTGAAATAACGCTAAGAAATCGCGGTGATTTGATAGGGGAATACGTTGACGAGACAGCTGAAGTTTGGTTGATAGAAGTTAGCAAACGAATAATGGTGATATATTTCTCAACGTATCTGTGAGGAACGCGCTCAGATGAGCGTGTTCAACGTAGTCATTGTAACGCGATACACACAGATGCACACCACACACATAATCACTAGCTGTACAACACCCGAATGATGTGAACAAGGTAACAAGGCAGACATAACAGGAGAAAAAATTTCCGTTTATGGAGAAGAATCTGGGACACATGATTCTAAAAAGTTAGTTCTCACATTCTGCAGTGCTCGGTGAAAAGTAACAGGGTGGAGTGGAGAGTAGTTACATCAATATTCACTTTATAAGGTAAACAATGGGCTAACGGTCAAGGCCATGTCAGAAATATGTTATTTGAGAATGAAGAAAGTGTACAGTCAAAGAACGTCACCATTAATTGATGCAGATGGTTCCGGAAGACTATGTGTTAAATTTTATCGAGATGAGGACAGGTAGGTATGCATATACTTTTGTGGATAAATGAGCAGTTCTCTGAGCTGGACTCCGTTATTCTGCCAAACTAAACGAAATTTCGCAGGCCTCGCGAATTGTTCACTCATTGCGGGATCTTGAATGTCCGGACGGGGCGGAATGTTTCCGCACGTTAGATCTGTTTATGGAATCAGGAATGGCAAGCAAATTTACGCGGTAAACGGAAAAGCGTAAAATGATCACGTTAAGTGTGACGAATAATGGAATATGTGGCTTTCTGGCCAAACCTTCTAAAAGAAATAATTTTGAGTGTGCCGCTAAAATATACTCCATTAAAAAGCAGATTTCACCGCATACCGCGATAAGAGATTGAGTAACAACTCTTCCCAGTATATGATTATAGCCGAATTCTGATGTCGCGTTGGTATACACAACCGATATATGGGATGGAAAAAATGTTTAACTACACTGAAAGGTTGCCAGGTGGTCTAGTAGGATAGGAAGAAGCACGGGTTGTGACAATAAATTTGCGTGTAACTATATGAGACTAGCAGGACATATATATTTTTTCCACAGTTTTAGCGTGTACAACTTTTGCATTGTTATCAATAACCACACACAGCTTGTCATAATTGGGTATGAAGTGAGAGCGTACCAGGATGATTTGACTATTACTAGCCGACATGTGTATATCGACAGTCACGTTTGTTGACTGTAGGCAGGTTTTGTTGTTTAGCTGCAAGTATGAGACATGACTATGTACAAGATCTATCTTCCTGGTGTCACTTACAAACTTCGAAATCTAGATAGGTACCTCCAATGATGAAATCCATAGCTTTGATCGGTTCAAAGTGCACGTGAATGAATAACGAACGTTCACAACGTAAGTCGTGAGCATTTTCCGTTAACTTGAGCATTCTATAATCAGTGGAATGGATGCTAACAGCTGACAAATGTGAGTTGCATGGTCGGCACCACGTGGAACTGGGAACAAACTTTTTGGCTGTACCGTGGGCAAGTAGGTATAACTATAACTTGGAACCTTCAGGCATAATGTGAGCCTAAGTTTTCGTGATCCGTCCGCCGTATTCACTGCTCGTTTTAATCGGGCATGAGCTGGTTCGGTAACATGGTAGCAATGAAGTCGGTAGGTTTGTGAAGTTACACTAATCTCCTGGTATGTAGAACCTCGCGTGCTTTTTAGAGAGCAAAACTGTTAAACGGTGAGGGAAGCAGGCATTCCTGTGAAGCCTTCTGGCTTGACGCACAGAAGATCGTGCTCGATAGTCAGCTTGTAGCAGGGCCGCCTTAGCTTTCGCAACAGACGGGTGTGTGGGTGCTACGATGGGCTTAAAAATGTCGTTTTCTGTAGTGGGATTTACATGCTGCAGTCTTTGTCAACTACTGATGCGGCTTTTCGTAGTCCGATTGAAATGGATTAGTACCGGTGCCCGTCACCTCTCGGTTAAACGTGCTGCATCCAGACAAATTATATTCGTCAAGCCACCGTCGGTAGATAGAAAAGAGGCCTAGGACACACGCGGTCATCTTTACCAACAACTCACTGTATGGGTAGAACTACTTATTGAGGACGTACAACATATGAATGCGTGGTAACCAGATGGGCCTGTAGAAATTACATTCACACGTGACATCACTGATGTTCATCGTGAATTGTGTACTCTCATCGCTCACTCGAATATACCAAATGACATCACATAAACTGTGATTAACCTGAACTCTTTGAGTCAACACTAGTTGACTGCTGGACAGTGTTGTCCGAGACAGTATATTCTTCACTTACAGGTTGATGCTGACCACCTCACGGTTGTCACAACAGTAGATGCACTACACCTCAACCTCCCGCATTAAGTACTCGCTATGGAACCAAATTTAACTAAGAGCTGTGACTAAATGATCTCTTTGGTGGGTGCGCCTCCTCAATCACCCACTTGCATCCTCCGGACGGT
The DNA here is from genome assembly GCA_013368495.1 of Paragonimus heterotremus. Lineage (NCBI taxonomy): Eukaryota > Metazoa > Platyhelminthes > Trematoda > Plagiorchiida > Troglotrematidae > Paragonimus > Paragonimus heterotremus. Next base: position 3,613 of record LUCH01006968.1, read on the forward strand.
TGTTTGTCTCAGTTTCAACGTGAACAACATTTAATTGTACATGACGACCCGCTCAGGCTTTAGATAACTCCAATCGCGCATAAGTTACCTCATAAACCTTGATGCTGTTTGCCTTATTATCTCAGCATCTCGGTTGAACCTTAACCCTAAGTATAAAAAGTGTTCACTCACTCTACTTACTTATAACAAATGGCCATGCGGTTGAACAAATACCGGCTTCAAAATAAATGTAGTTAAATGGTGAATATAAGATTAATTACATCAACTCATGTATATTCTCAAGGCATCTCTAGCATGGAAATAGAACAGCATTATGTCGCATCCAAAGACGACTCGTGCTGCCCGCATTTTGGCTGCCATTTTGTCCATCACAAACGTTCTGACAAGTATGTGACCACCCATCACATCGCGAAATGTTTCAAATGAATAACGCAATGGTGCGTGTTTTTTATTCCGAACAAAGTCATACATCATGGGCCGTCCATTACGCACCCTATCTGTGACCAGAAGCCAATATGGCTTCAGGCCACAACCGCGAATATGAACTAACAGAGTACTTACTTGTAGTGGTTGGTTCCATGCGCGGCACCGACGTTTACCACATCAGGTAAACGTTCGAATAAATGCACTCGCTGCCTCTATGCGAAACATATGCGTGTGTACCTATTATTGTCGTCTTTGATGATACGTAGTATACTGTTTTTCTTTATACGATTAAGAATTTGAGGTGGCTTTCTCGTAGCCTCAATGTTCACAAATCCGCTCACTTGTTGCCGGAAGTTTCAGCCGATGGAGAATGTTGTAAATATCCGTGGTCGCTATATATTTGCAATAAACAACCGCTGCATGCTGTTTCAACTCAGCAGTTGGAGTGTGGTATTCAAACAGATGTCTGGAGTCGTTCACCTTACTTGCAGTGAGCCGACTAGTTGTTGGACGCGCATCGTACAGGAAAGCAGTTACGTCATAACTTTGCTCCAATGTAAAACAGTTAACAACCAACATGGTTTTCCTCCTAACGAAGTTGAAACGTGACTGTCAGCATGTGCCACAGGAAGTGTCCAGTGGGAAGTATGTCAGCTGAAGTCACTAAACACGTCGTAACCCACAGCCTTCGTTCTAACGTCGCTTGTACTTTTTACACCGGCACGTCATAGACCACGTAACCTTAGTGATACTCACACTTACATAATCTAACTTCAAGCGTTCACAGCCTGACTGTTTCTTTGATCCACACACGTACAAAACACCGTTATCCTTCGTGCATTTGTCCAAACAACCTCTAAACTCGTGAAGGCTCGAAAATTCCAGTTCTCCAAATACATTCTTGTAGCCCTGTAAATAACCCAGTGCCTAAATTGGGGTGTAACATGAAGGCGACTTTCTTCAAAATATGCCAGCATAATGTGTGCCAATGTATACTTCATCAAATTCATATATAAAACATCAGTCACAATTATAGGAGCGTTAACTGTTAGTCAAACATTAAAGACAACACCGAAGAAGGAAGCATGTACGTCGTCACAGCATCCACCTTTGATCCTGGCGCCAAAAGAGGGGCAAGCTAATTAACGGTCATTCAAAACAATCTTCTTGAGGCCAGTAGGTATTTCTGTCATGGAAAACGGTGATTTTCAAATCCTTCGAAGATACCACCGGAATATTGCCAGATGTTCGAAGATATCTCGTTTTATGGCTGTTTGACGGCAGATTTTATTACCCACGGAAAATTTACGATGAAGTTGAGGATTCTGCGGCCCCTGAACTCACTGCCATCGAGACTATTTGATGTCATCGAAAAGTCGGAGTTCACTGGATATTCATCATGCTTCACGCGTTGGTTGGATGACCAGAAGCGTTTGTGTTTTCAGTACCTTTTGACCAACACGAATCTAATCGTCGATGGTCACGAAGTAATCGCCCCACCAGTCTCCCGAAATCACGCTACTTTGTTTGTTTTCCTCTGCAACACCTGTTTTGTAGGCGTGGTCACAGGGAATCCCAGAAACTTTTGTGTAATGGATGCTGATGCGGTGCATTCCAACTTGGCTTAGGAAACAAGAGACGATTGCATGATCTCTTACCTTATATATGTGCATGCGAAGGACACTACTGCGACAGCCATTACTGAATCCTCCCATTTGGCGGCCGCAGACAGCGGAAAGTCGCCCTGCCAGATAAAACGTCTCACCTCAAAGTTGACCTAGAATAACCGATACGCATGGTCAAAGTGTCCGTCATTTTGACCAGAAGGGGACCGGAAAGAATATACGCATCTTCGTGATCGACGCGTTTCGTTGATTTTCGGAGATCGGCTTCATCAGCAATGGCATCTTTTTTAGCGCCTTGTTGCCAACCCTTAAATCCTGTTTTGTTCTGAGTCGACAGTTCATAAGGCTAACCCGAAAGTACCTCAATTTGTTCGTGGCATTCCTGCCAGTTCGGTCAGTTTGTGGAAGCCTTCGGTGCCATCGAACACTTCAGCTGCTATCTGGCGCAACTCATACGTCTGGTCGCTTTACAACCAGATGAATTCTGTCCAAATCCGCCTAAATCGTCACATATAATCCTTCTTCCTCCGTTTACGGCCGTTTTAACTAAATGACCGTTGAGTCCGGGATATTAGTATCTCCAAAGCACACCCGGTTACGAATATCCGCGTTCACGTCCTCCTCTACAGCGTCGAGAAGTGGCTCATCTACATATCAAGGGTCTCTTGGATTTGCATCGGACTTAGCGAATCCAATTAGGTCAACCACCAGGTTTGGCCATGGAGACAAGTTTTATTGTCTCTTTTCCTGGTCCCTCAAGTATCTCACATTTCTCCCCCGAAGTATGTCATTTTATATTTGAGCTCATCCCCCCACCACATTTATTCTTTATTTTTACATACTGAGTTGTCGATTTCGTGTGGCAAAACAGCTTCATGTTGCTGCAGTTTGTTTCGCTAGATCTGGCCACTGTAGTTCGCTATAAGTTCCCAATGGTCAAACGATCTACATGAAGTTCGTGCTCTGAAGTTGCTCACGAGTAGCAGGTGGTGACGTGCCTGTCATTAAAGCCCAGTCTTCTGCTGTCAAGTTTCACTCCGTACTAGCAGAAAATCTTCCGGAGTACCTTAATTTTGCTCATCAGTCAGGGGATGAACATGACCGTAAGCCTTGATTTGCATTTTGTGTCAATACAGCCTCGTTGCTTCGTTCCGATCACCCGTCTAACAAAAAAACCCTGTCCAGTACATAGTATTCCTGCAAGCAGACCAGAAAATGAAGAGGTTCTTTTAACGGCGTTCAGGCCGCTGGATTGGTCAACAACTGTGGGATCAAACCACCACAGTTCTTGAAACTTATTGCGGCTGTCAAAAAGCGACCACGTACACCATTGTGCGTTTCCACCACAGGCGCAATCAGATCTTGGAATCACCTTTCGTTCCAATTGTTCCGAAGACGGAGGTGAGAAGTTAAGTGCCGATTGTTCAGCACGAAACACCCGTTCGATGGGTCTCTTGATCAACCTGTAGTCTTTAAGAGCATATTCCACCTGGCTCCATCGGTGTCGGTGGTACTCCTGCTGGGGTACTCATCCCACCCACCCAGAATTCCAGTTCATTCATAAACCGGGCAAATTGACCAGTTTAGAATATATGTCAGACGTGGGTATAGTAACGATGAAAGCCCCACGAGTAATCTAAAAGAACTCCGTCGGTTTTGCCTAGCCAGCGGTTATCAACCGTCGGGGTTAATGAGCTATTGTTTCTGTCAAACCATCTTAATACTGAACTCATTTATGTGAAATAAGGAACAGTGAGCAGAGATGATATTGTTGTTCCTTATGTCGGAACTTGCCTCTTTGCTTGTTCTACGCCTCACTGAATGCTCACCGTCAATCCAGAATCCGTACGGTGCTACAGTACACTGCCCCATTCCAACAGTTGTTAGTTTGACGAAGTCCATCACCCTCCTTGCATTTGCTGTGGCTGCAGTGAAACACCCCTGTCCATACGCAACTCTCTTTCCACCCTAGTGTACTCACACGACTTAATAACCTGGCGACCTTATTCCGTCACAAGTCGACTTCCCGTCTTGTCATTCCAAGGGCTCAGTTGATGCAACACCCGCCATGTTTCTGACCGTAGTTGAGACGCTTGGCTTACTGAATGTGTAACTAATCTTAAAAGACGGCGCGAGGGCCGGTTTGGATTACTTTTCCGTTGGTGAAGGATTGCTGACTGACGGCTCAATTGTAGATGACTCGTACGGCTTGGGAGCTTAAGCAGTAGCAAGACTTGACTTTGTTTTTAGGGTGGAGCCTACCACTTCAACAAACGTTTTCTAAGAATTAGAGCGGATGCGCTTTGTTCATTTCCTGTTTGTGTCTATTACTGGTTTCACTGGTTCACTGGTTTCTTGCAGAGCTGGAAGTATAAAACTTGTGTAGTATCTCCGCCTTCAGATATACCGGTAAGATTCAGTAGAACGAAGTTCGTGGTTCTGCAGCAGATTCTATCCCGGTTTGGTTGTTGTCCCTGCACACCGATCACGTGAACTGCTGAAATGGTGAGAGTATGTGAGGTTTGTTGAGTGTTGAAGCAGCTAGCAGCAGTAGGGCACCTGGGGAGGTTGCACCGTTTTGTTGCATTACGGTGGAAAGGGAAAACTACACGAGGAAGGTAAGGGAAAATGGGAAAAGACGAGAGAAGAAGAAAATGACATTAATGGAGGTACACGGAGCTATACGTGTTCAACTGGCAACGGCCATCTAGGGGTAATCCAGTCATCTAGTTGCCTTATGAATGCATCGACTGACGTTGCCATGACAATCGTCGCAGGAAGTGAGTTTCATGTCGAACAGACTCGGACAGGAGAACTATGTCGTCCACATAGAAAGGTACTTGTGGTGTGGAGATCTTGTACTTTCGGATAATGAGACTCACTGTATCGGCGAGTGTAAACAGATTTTTGTTAGGGTGACTCGGAGGGCGTAATATTTTGTATGTTAACATAAGATCACCTCTCAGACGCCTGTAGGCTAGGAGGAAGAGTTCCACCTTCGAGAGATGGTCTTCATACGACAAGGAAAACAGACTTTCGACCCGCTTGGTGGACCGCCTCTGGATTGCCTCTAGAGCAATGACATCCTTCTTCCAATACGGCGCACACGCCTGAATGTTGACTTCCGGCAGTGGCCTTACCAGTGTGCTGTAGATAAGTGGGAATCTATCGATTGGGAAATTCCCAAGGATCCTACCATGCATAGCAAACCTGCCGCCGGCTTTCTTTACCAACAGCACTGTGTTAGCATTAGAGGAGAGGTATGATCTAACGACGGTACCTAGGTCGCCCTCCCAGTGGGCAGTGGCTAGAGTAGCTCCATCGATGCAATATGTTCTAGTGCTGTGATGACGAACGCGCATAGTCTTTGACTTTGACGTGTTGAAGTACAGTCGATTTTCCACGGACCATAGACGCAAGGCACCTAGGTCTCTTCGAAAGTCTTCTGCATCTTCAACGCTTTGCAAGACACGCCAGTTTCGTGTCGTCAGCACACATCACAACGGGGGAGGCACTGGCGCCTGGGAGATCGTTAACATAGACTGAGAATAATAAGGGACCCAGTGTGGAGCCTTGTGGTACACCAGCTGTAGCGCTGAACGGCCTGGATAGCTTACCGTCAACCCTAACCATGTATGTCCTACAGGATAGGTATTGTTTGAGTCGAAAACAAACCTTACCGCATAAGCCCATATCATCCGATTTGCTCAGAAGTATACTGTGGTAAACTTTATGGAACGCTTTTGTAAAACCTGAAGACAGCATCAACCGGGAGGCGTTCTTCGGCAGCTTTTGTCCACGAGTCAGCGGCAATCAGTAAGTTGGTCGTACACGAGTGACCGTTTCTTAATAGGTACTGCTCCGGCACCAACAATGAGTAGGTATTTAAATAGTTTCTCACGAAGTCGTCCACTATGCTCTCCATCACTTTTGACATGGCTGGTGGTAGAGCAGTCGGACTGAAGTTACTGGCGTTTGTTTGATGGGAGAGATGACGCCGTGCTTCCAGGTAGCTGGATTACAACTGGTATAATATGAGTGTTGAAACAAACGAGCAAGCGGTTCCGCCAGTTTGTCTGCGAAATATTTTAGCAGTGATGGGATTACCTCATCATGCCTCGGGGGCTTATCGACGCGCAGCAGGAGTAACCTGGCGCGTGCATTAGCCGGGGTAAAGTTGGGGGACGAACCCGAAAAACAATCAGGACAGAAATCCTGGCGCATGGTTCCGTTTCAGCGGAGTTTCGGAGGACAGATGCATACTGAGCACATAATATCTCAGCTGCCTCCTAGTTAGAGACACAGAGTCCCAGAGGTCCCATGAGAGAGGATACGGCATCTTTTGATCTGGTCAAGAAGGTCATGTGCCCGAAGAACTTTTCGGGCAATCGGCGATAGATCTCGTAAGTGATACTTGGTGAGCCCTGCGGTCAGCGCGTACGGTTGCTGTGCATTGATTACGACAGCATCTGTGTGCCAGGTGTGAGGCAACATCTCCTTTAGGGAGAAATGCATCCCACAGAGCCCGCTCCTCTTTCAGTAGGCGCTTGGTCGATGGTTTGAGCCAGGACAACTTACAGGTGGGGCGTGGAGTATAAGGTGGGGCTGAACTGGTTATCGCGGTGTTTGGATGTGACATAATACGCTCTAGATTATCGTCTACCGTGCTCCATTCTTCAGGTAGTGGTCAGTTAGCTCGCGACAAATGTTCCACCATCTTTCGAAAGTTAGCTGATCTGAAATTTCGTCGGGCCGACAGTAAAGGGCGGATGATCGTGACGTCGCATATCAGGCGAAAACCGATTGAAGCATGGTCGGTTGCACCTAGTGGCGCATCCACTTCGACTATATACACCATATGGGGCTCTGTAGTTAACACCCTGTTTAGTCGGGATGGCCTGTGACCTCCTCTCCACCTTGTAGGTTAATTGACATGCTCGGTGAGTCCTACCTCCTACAGGAGGTTTTAAAATTCAGTGGCCGCAGTACCAGACGTTAGCCCGCTGGAGAGACCTGCATGCGGGAGATTGAAGTCCCCTAGGACGATGGTGAGATGTCACGGGGATTACGGTTGCCCGTCTAATGGCACTGTGCATTCTTTCATCCCGTACTGGGAGTGAGGACCGGGCACGACAAATGACGCCGACGATGACTTGTGATAAGTGAGGTGTGCTGACATTTATCCACAAGAACTCTTCAAGTGAAAGCAGGGTTTGGTCTCTGTTTAGGGTTGCGCGTAGTTCAGCACCAACGTAAGTTGCTACGCCTTTCCGATCGGATATGTCTGGCGTTAGCCATGTTTCCGTTACATCTACGATCCTGGGCTCCTTGAAGTCGACAGGCTACCGCAGTTCCTCCGCTTTTTTATGAGAAAGAACGTTAGTAAACATACACTACCGGCTAGATACGTGCACCTGCGTACCCTCATCTGGGATGGTGTCTGCCTTCAGATGTGTAACGGGTACTACCTGAGCTAGGCCGACCCTTTTGAGGTTGGCTCTACCGGGTATTTTGGATGCGAGGTGGGTGGTGAGATACTGATGACCTCCGGCATTTTGGTCCTCTTTACCACACTTGCCGCAATAAGAGGTATACCAGTAGGGGGTGTCCCAAGCTCAGACCTTGGTTTATCTGCGTGGAGTGGGATCAGAGATGGGAAGCTGTTTTTAACCTGTACCACTTCTGAAGCACAGCAGACAACATATCCCTTGAGAAGAGAGTGATTCGTAATAGCCTGGTGTCTGAGACGTAGCCGGGGTGTATTGGGCGCGGAAGGCGATGGGTAGACCATGCTCCACATTCGTCTACGTCCAGGTTTAGTTTAGCTCGAATAAACTTCCACTGGTCGATGTCATGCTTATTCGCGTACAGTGCATCCGCATCCGAATCTCATCACTGTCCATTGGCGATCCATGCAAGAACTAACTCAATACCATTGTGAAACTATGGATTATTTGATATCATTTGCTACACTAGACTTGGAAAACGATGAACATCTTCGTAGGCGTCGGCTGTAAAGAAGCATGCCGAATGGGCTGGATTCAGAACCTCAGGGGCTTCGGACATTAATAGTCTCTGTGCACAGCTTTGCGGTAAATGCACCAGTCTGATCCATGAGGGTTGACTGGAGTCCCCACAAATTTCAAAGTTGTGTGTTGTCAATGACCTAAATAGCCTGCAGTAACCTGTTTCAAAAATCAACAAGGTCAAAACTGGTATGTCCCAGCCAGTTGGCCTACAAAGACCTACTCGTTCTGAAGGTAAGACTTCCAAGTTTCTCTCAGTTTCTGCAAAGCCGTGTTCACAGACAGCATGCCGGACTATTCCACAGCATGTAGTGTTGAAAGCCGCGACTGGATTTCTGCGGTTGACACGACTGCGGGTGTCGTACTGACGAAACTTCGGATTGTATCTCTTTCAGACCTTGCTCATAGGGCCGCATAGTTAGCCGCCCGTGGAGCCGAGTGGTTGCAAAGTTCATTGCTCGGAGAACGGCGTGTAAGATCTTGAAATTGGCGGGTAGTTTTCCCTCTGCAAAGGTGGGCAGCACAGTCACATAGCTTTAGCCTCTGATTTGCTTTCTATCAAGTTACCGTTACAACTTTTCCTTCACGATGAGAAACATGTTTCTCCGCGGTTGGGCATGTATTGTGACTTGGCCGTCAACTGGTAACAATTGGACTTCTGCTGTTGATAATACCGGAACAGTTGACGCTGTACTTGTTGACTGGTGGAATTTTTGGTAGCCCGAATCACTTTATTTCGCCCCATATGCTCTTTCACTATTGTGTTAAAGGTCTTTGATGCTGATTTGACATAATGACAATTTTTTGTCAACCTATATCTTAGCTACTACTGGTCAAACCAAGCAGCAGGAGTACACAATTCGAAGTTTCAACTAAACCGGTTTACTGGCTTGAGAAGCCATCACGGTTCACTTCTTATTGAATCCGATTTCCGTGGGTTGTAACGGCCCTCTTGTCCATAAAGAGGAACCGTTTAGTATCCGATAAGTGGTTTTGCGCTAGCTCAAAAATTCCTTTGGTAACGGAAATTTTACATGGGAAAAGGGGTCGAACCCTTCTTCTCTTTTCTCGATCCCTGCTGTAGTTCCTCAAGGATCCGTGCATTATCTAGTGTTAGTTCTGGTGTATAACAATGGCTTTCTCAGCCCTAGTTCTAGCAAGGCCGTCCTTCATGTTGACAATTTGAAACTTTGCAATGATGTCATTACAGTGAATTGCGGATGGCTCTTGACAAAACTAAGTGCAAGTCTGATAACTGGAATCTCCTCATAGACAACAACAAATATGCGCAGACGTTGCCCGGAAGAGACTCTAGGAAGCTTTTGTAACAGATAATGCACATAGTGCAATAGATATCGCGAAGGTTGGCCAGAAGAAAGGTCTACGGATGTGAGCGCCGCTTAGTACAAAACTTTCCTTTGCGCTGAACGTGTTGAAGTGTGTAACTATAAAGTTGATGTAATACAACACGGTCATCAAGCCTGTTCAAACCTTTGTCTTTAAAACAAACGCTCAAACACGAGCGTATCGTTTGAAACATATAAACGGCACGTGCGGTTTCGATCAGCTTGAGTGGAAGAATGTAAACTACTTTCAGAGGCGCCACCCAAGCTTTCGAAGTCAGTAATGCGCAATAACGTCCATCAATGTAATCACAGGAGCAAATGTAAGCAACTGCACCATACCCCACTTCAGATGTGTCACAAAAAGATGTATCTCGAAATCACTTACCACGAACTCATTGGTTCTTACTTATCTAGAAGCCCACATTTTGCCAAATTCTTGTAAATGTTTTAACCAGTCTTGTCACTCTTAGCTGTTTTCTATGTTAAATGGTTCCTTTCACCCCGACTTTTAGCGACAGAGCTCTTGCAATAGCACCTTGCCTGGTACCTGCCGTGGGGCAGCAAATCTGAGAGGATCATTAAGGCTATAAATGGCAGAAAGAATACCTGTCATTATGACCGGTTTCTCGGGCAGTTTCCAGCCTACAATAACTTGGTTCGCTTCGGCGTCCCATTTGGTACCAAACGTATGTTCGGATGGTAAGCTGTCGTTACTTACTTCTCTCACGCATAGAGCGCTCAGAGCCAGCGACACTACGGAGAACTTTACGGCTATTCAACGGGCATTCGCTCACGCGAAATGCACTTCCAAATAGCAGTGACATCAAACTGTGGGCAAGGTTGAGTGCCGAGGATGCATCTGGCAAGGAGCATTGGCAGTTTTAGCACAAAATTCCGAATGAACTGCTTGGCGAAGGGGGGCGCCCCAAAGTGGATGTGCTGCTATCCGACATTCCGTCGGTTCACTTGTGAGATCGTCTTTAAGCCACCCAAGTAAACTCAGGGTATCAGGACCTGCTTCAAATACACGAGCCCGCAAAACGTCTTTACACTCGCTGTAACTACAACCGGATATATTCTGAACCTCGGTATCACATCCAAAATTCGATAAGTGAGGTCCGGTTCTTGTAATAACTGATCGTTCAGAGCTGTTACACAACGCTTTGCAACTCAGTCAAATACCACACGAAAGTTAACAGGTTTCTCAGGGGTAAACACAGGGTGGTGTGGGATATACCATCACTTGACAGGCTGATCAGGCTCAACCTTCACAGGTGCCAGTGTGGGATTATGTTAGAGCAGTATATTTTGAATGTAGTGCTTCGTCACATAACAAGCGGTTTCGTAGAACGTTCAGTCGTCTTAGAGCCAGTAATCGGCTGGGAGATTGAAAACATTCAACAGCTTTCCATGGCAAAATAACTACGAGGCGACCGTTGAGTAGACGAACAGCAGCTGTTGAGGCTCACTTATCTTCTCGGGGGTTACATTCAGTAACGTTTTCCATATCATTAAACTTGTGATTTTACAGGATTCTGAGATGTTTTACGATGGTGGAACTTCCCTGATGAGTGCGGTTCACGGGATGGCATAACTTAGCAACTCCATCCAGTGGACCACAAATCATTTAGCCAAGTGGGGTTATAGTTGTGTTGGCTGTTTCTCTTCATTGACTCTTCGATCAAATGCACACTGTGCTTCTGCGACATTGCATCCAATAAGTATAATAACCCCTCTTCAGTCGATCTCTCCTGATCCGATTTCCCACAGGTGCTCTCACTGCTCACTCACATCTCGCATGGTAGCTACGGGCCCAAACAACAAGTCCTTTCTGGCATACGTATCGTCCGTCTCAGCTGTTTCATCCATAGAAAGCGGAAATAACTTGAGATTTAACTTGAGGCGCTTAGAGTTAAGTACGCTAACGAGTGTCGTGGTTGTCAGATAAGGCTAAATTGTAGCAATTTAATGCCGTTTACTAAACCTCTGTCTGACAAGAGCTGTGTCTGAACCGTTGTCAAGGAAGGCGCAAGTTCTGGCGAAACCTGTTGAGGTTTTCATACACCGGAACCACGCCATGTTGTGCACAATTATTACCGCAGCATGTCGTGATAGAGACCCCGGGTACTCTAAGATGGCTGTCATGTCGTCTGGCTTCCAGGGTTGGGCAGTAAACGGTGATGCCGACCTCAGCAACCGTTTTTACCACACAGGTTTTTATTCCGAAATTCATGGCCCTATGGGACACATTGAGAAGCAAGAAATAAGCGTGCAGTCGGCGCGCACCAAACCACCTACTAGACACACCAAGCCTTGAGATTTCACGACATGCTTCAACGTTGCATGCAAGTTTTCACACTCCATAAATCAAAAGACACGACATAGTGGTAGCAAAATCTGAAGTCTTCACTAGTTTCTTCTCTGACTCTCACTCCCTAGTTGCATTTGAATGGATCTCATCGTGAGCATCACGAATAACGTCTGCAATTTATCCATATATACCCCGCGCTACCCTCGCGCATTGTGGAAAAAACTTCGTAATCTCGGTAAACGTCGGCTCGCGCCCTCGCGAGCTGACTTGATTTGACTTTTCAGCCTACTCGAATTGTAGGCTGGAGGGCAGCCCCTCACAATCCGTTCCACTGTACTCAGAGAATTAATATCAGTTCCGTGGGCCATCTGCTCGATAGTAAGAAGGCAACCGTGCCAGTCCGTCGGCAATGTTTGCAACGTCTCGTTCCTTCTAGCAGCCCAACGGACGGAAATCTTGCGACGTGATACGGCTGTCTGTGAGGGCATTGAAATAGCCTTCTGGCCTTCACGTACGTCATTGATGATGGTAGCATTATGCAACTCCCATTTGTCTCACCAGAACTTCCGCGACAATAATGTAAGAGATTGAGCATTCGCTGGCCTCAGTCGGCCACTCCTGCCTCTACATAATACTCAAATGGCTTTCTGAGTTTGCAGTTATTGATCGGACCACTGTTGAAATAGATTAACTCGACATTCGCCAAATCCGTGTAAATCAATAAAGGTGTGTAGGCTGATTTTGTCACAAAATCTTTCTACAGAATCTCAGTTTCACAAGCAGCAGGTCAGGCTTGGTTCTGAAAATTCGCCAAGTTCTGCTCAACATGCAGGCTCGCAGGATTGTGTGGTTCATCCAACGGCATTATCTGATTCTGCTCCGCCCCAGTATCGAGCGAAATGCTTTTAGACTACTCAAGACGTTATCCCGCTACCACAGTTTGTTCGCTAGCTTACAATAAATCGTTTTCCCAATTCTAACCCGCTGGCTAAATGAATTTCTTCCAGCTTAGTGATCGTGAAGGCCAAATGAATATTGACATTACATCTTATACTAGACGTAGCGTTTGAATACATAGGTTTGTTAAGGCTGCGGTGAGTACCAATGCTACGGAATCGTGGACTTGCCTCTCCCTGACATATCCCTTGGAACATTTAAGCATCACGCCATTCTTGGCTGATATGGCCGAACTGTTCAACAGAAGATTTCAGCTTTCAAAGCCGACAAGCTGAATACTGACCCTCAGAGGTTAGGTACGGAGCTTACTGGTTTACACATTTTATTGTTTACAAAGTAGTGCCGTAGAACCTCCGATCTAGGTCTTGTTCAGATTTTGGTGGCCGTTATTCCTCTAAACCTTGTTGGAGGACAAGTTTGTCGTAACATTTGACATCACAAAAGCCGATCTGAGGAAAAACCTGTGTATCTGGCTACCGTCTAACTTAACTTCGACTTATAATCATAAGGTAGGAACAGAAAGGTAATTTCCCATTCTCAGGATGAGCGAGATCACTTTCCACCATAAATCATGAAAGGATTTCATATATTTTACTGGGCTTATATGAGACCGCCAAATGGGCTTGCCAGTCTGACCGTATGAACCAGCTCAAATTAAAATATTCTCGCTGCTGATTGTGTCCGGCGTGTGACTACAAGCTGGTCGATGTATTCAAACAAATCACATGCGTGCCTCGACTTGGAACTGGACCGGTATTTACTTGAATTTTGGTTGTCCTGCGGTGATTTATTCTCCCACACTTTTTCTGCATAACCTCGTGGAACAACTGGTTGTCGTGGCGATTGCTAAAGGACGACGAGAACATGCTAAGAAGCTTCAAATGTTCCATCCCTGGATCTTCCTCAGGCAACATTCGTTTGCTCACCAAAATATAATTCAAACGAGAAGTCAATTTGGGAGACTGGGCGCGCGGTATTTCAAGGTGCCGCAATGTTGGTCGCAATGGCGTTGGAAGCTGCTGAATTGACTGAACGGAAGCTATATAGACGCCCGGAGTGTGATTGCATTCGGGTAGGTATTCAAATCGTTACCAGCCTCCTCCATATAAACCCTCCATTGATGGTTATTGGGGTACACCGAAGGCTGAGAGCGACACAATGGGAAAACGAGGCGGTGTTGAAATAATTCTAGACGGCTTGCTAGTCAGGCTATCGCCCTCTGGCTCTGGGAGATTTTAACACTGCTAAAGTTAACCGGCCGTCCTTATCCGTTAGTGGTAAAGGTTGCGACCGCAAGTTATTCTATCATGTCAACGATTCCACAACAACACATCACGTCGCTTCGGCTGCGATATCCTGTCTTGGTCAACTGGCCTGAAGGCTAAACCTAATCATAACTCTTCACAGCAGCGACGTCACAAACACACTACCTACAACATCACTCGGAAAGAACGACCATGAGACGGTTTGTTCCTTGCTCAGATGTTCTGCTGCGGTGAATCCGGTACAGAAGGTGCAACTTTTCGGCGAACTGACCATAATAAACAGATAATGGAAGCTAATGGAATGACTCGGAACTAGTGAGGTCCCACAAAGAACGCTGCTGTTTTGAGTGAACCCTACTGTGCTAACCTCTGGTCCGTACGGGAAGAAACCTTCCTCAGCAGTTAGTCGGAGAAAGGGGGCGGATGTCACTTGTTCGTCCCAGAGTCGAGAGAGCGTCCCAGCGAAGGCCTATAGCATGGAGACTACACACTCAGCGGAAACAGTTTAAAATCTCCATGAGATAAAAAAGAGCTCGGAATAAAGCAACTACAGTAGCAAGCAGTGCTTGCACAGCTTACGAGTTCAACTTGACATATGGCATTGAATAAAACCCTAAGGGGTTTCGCCGTTATGCTCAGTCAAGGTATTTCTTAAAAAAGAATAGTGGGATCGTAGTTTCCTACAATGGAGATACCATGTAGGCAGACGACGGTACAGCGAACTCGCTTCTGGCATAGTTTCAGTGTTTACTGCCCCGCATAATGCGGTACCCCAGCATGGCTTCAATGGACAAGGAGATTACGCCCCATAAAAACGAGCTGGCGATATCCCTGTCGAACAGCACAGAATCCACAGGACCGATCTCATCCATCCGGCCATCCTACGACGGTCGGTCTATCTTTTTAATCTTCTGTTGCTCATATGTTCCATTTCACATTGAACACAAATGTGTGTCGTGAGGAACTGGAAAGAGATCACCATGATTCTCAAATTAAAAGACGGTAATCGATCAGTTGCCGGAAATTACCAACGTGTAAGCCCGGCCGATGTCATCAGGGACATTTTTGGACACACATTAGGGGGAAGGGTCCGCAGATTTCTCTGCGCGCAAGCATTTTTCACAGTTCCACCACATGGCTGTCTGGGGAGTAGGTCTTGTTTTACCAAAGTGTTGACGTTCTTAGTCACTGTCACAGAGGAGTCGGATGAAGAAGAAGTGATCTAGATTGTCATCCAGATTACGATAAAGTCTTTGGTTCCGTCAGTCACAGGCCGTTGGGTTGGAGGGCACGGAAAACTGGAATACTCCCCACAATCTGTAGACAGATCTAGAAGTCTCTAGCAGACAGGTCGTGGGGGATAAGAGTGAAAGAATTACCGTCAGATGAAAGAAGTTTGTTGAGTGGTGTACCTCAGAGTTCAACCATCGCCCCCTGCGAACCCTGGTGTATATAAACAACCATCGGTAAGCAAGTCACTTCATGGTGTCTACATGCAAATTATATAGAGCTGGTTGAAAGTATAGGATTCGGACGCCGTGTAGGAAGGAATGTTGAGTATCTACAAAGAAACGGTAAAGTGAGACTTACTGTTGAACGACCTGAGAAGCCAGGTCTTCTCTGACGCTCGCCAGTCAGCCCTCAGATACCTAAGAGATACACATAACCAGACGATCGAACCAGCAGCAAAACACTAAACGAGATATTTTGGAACTCAAATTAATAGTACGCCTATTCCGCCTGTCCAGTTTGCCGCGGCTATAAAAAAAGCCATCAGGACCGCTATAGTGACTGATATCCGCGGTCGGTGAATTATTTCGAGCGGTATCAACTCCATCCTACTTGACCATGGTTCGTTCCCACTTGGAATATTGTGCCCAAGCTTGGTCACCATATTTCAAAAGATACTATCGTCCCAGAAGGAGTATAAAACTCGCCAGACGCACAATTTGGGGTACGAAGCGATTGAGCTACTGGGTGCGATTAAGATCACCGTACTCACCCATGTAGCATACTGCTCACCGTGATGTGCCGGCATCACGCGGGTTTGGGCGGGCAGTGAGTAAAATGTCGAAAATAAAAATCCCAACAATTCATTATGCCATATTATGCCATATATAAAAATCAGTTAAATCTAGTTTAAAAAATGGGTCATTATTTTCATCAAATTTGCTGCTGCTTGTTTAAGTGCACTTGTAATTACAGATATTTTCTTATGGCTGCGCTGTAGTGATAGTTGAGGTAGGCGCGGAGAAGGTCCAGTGTTTTTCGTCGTGGTTGATGATATAGATGAAATTAACTTGCTTCCTATATTCTGATGCAAAATTTGTGGAAAGTACTTTCAGATTATTCTATTAATTGCGCTGTACCTTAAGTATTTACGGAGACACGAAACTTCAAAGAAATCCGATAAACCTGTATTTTTGTGGTTGACGTTCCAATTTTGTGCAAGTTCAGGATGGAATATTCGGGTAACCGGATATGAATAGACAAATATGTGTAGTATTATTAGAATGCCTAGAAGGAATAATGTAAGACTGTTGTGTTTTGATTCAACTCTATGTCGATAATGTACGGAGATATGC
>LUCH01006970.1:10620-21194 GCA_013368495.1 Paragonimus heterotremus
GTGATGACTCATCCGGTCGCCCACGCCGTCCCCGATCCGCTCGTTGTGGGTTTTTGGACGAACCTCCCTCACGTTGAGGTATTTCGCCGAGTGTTCGAATGCTCACACCACCTGTCTGACAGTCCACCACAATATGTCCATTCTTGAATATCGTATCTACTAGCGTTTAATATCATATGATCCTGTACAGGGTGTATTGTATAAACGGAATTGTGCATATTTTTGTTCAGTATAATTTCTAATTTTTACATCTTGCATTTACTCATTAAGAACTGCGAAACCACTAAACATTTGTTGTTCGTATTGAAAAGTACGTTTACAACAAAGGATTATTTTCTGATGTGTTGATGCTGAGGGAGACTAAATGAAATGGTAGGTTACTTTGTCTAAGTGAATCGAATTGAAATCACGCTTTCTTGTGTTTGCACATCTTCGGATAGGAACTGTTCTGACTTCTAGCCATGATTCCTTTTTTTCTTCTCTCTCCTAGATTTCCACGTGCTTGCTAACTGACCCGCTGAATCGACTTCTGAGGGTTTAGACGGCAAAGCATCCAGACTGCGTTTCTGTCTGTGATACTTCATTTGTCATTTCGGGGCGATCATGTGTTGTGTTCATGTGAGTCGCCCAGACTGGTCTCACGAGTTGTTACGTGATTTCGTAACTAGTGATCTATAAGTTATGGAATAACTTGTAACAACTCAGTTGCACTAGTCTTGACTCATATGTTAACTTTCGTACATTGAAACTTGTCATTTAACATGTCTCGGAAAGCCCAAATAGTGCTACCTATGTAGAGTTGGTATTTTATAACTCAAAAATAGGCTCACAAATAGTATGATTTTTGTTGGTTTTGCAGATTGTTGCACACACCGTGGAGTCCTGATGTATAGCATCCTGGAACAGCGACTGTCATTGTCTTTCTGTATAGTCGCAAGTCTTTAACCGTGTCACGTAAGGACGATCGAAAATCGACTTGCTAAATTTAAAATCACTTTTCACTGACGAAGACCATGCGCAATCGTTCCTCCGTGCATTTAGTACAACAGCACTTACTTATGCAAAAACAACCATGTTATATATATATATATATATATATATATATATAATTCATGTTGTTGACGAATGCATGATTGAAGTGAAATTAGACAAAGATGGGTTCATAGAAATCGGAAATCATGAACTGTCCATATAATATTGAGGATTATGTGAGATATTTTGAGGACAAAGTGCTAAAAACAAAAGCGCTTCATACTGGCAATCACCTTCAGTTATTTCATTCGCTCGTGGTATGTCAAAGAAGTGATGGAATTGAAATAACCCATAAAATTTCTCATTGACAGCTTTGAATTTCGGACGCCTGAAATGGTGAACTGGTGGCAACTTGAGTATCAGTATCACAGTTGTCGTTCCATATTCTCATCGTACACATAGGCGGTCACCTGATATTATTCATGGGCTTTGTTCAGTATCGGTGCTCAGTTCGGTTGTATTGGTTGGCAAAGTCTTACATTCGCTTGCTAGACGCTATAATTGGAATTGGCTGGACATTACTGGCAGAGACCAACATTCATCACCGGTTTAACGAGCTTCATAGCTCTTCGTATGAGTTGTTATTTGAACAAAAATGAGTCAACGCCGCGTCAATATTCGTTGCAGTATGCAAGGTGAGTTCACTGCACGTATACGCACTCCCCTGGGACTCGTTCGGCACGTCATCTTCACTGATTTCAAATTCGGCTATAAGCTGAAGCACTTGGCGTCTTTACCAATTTCTGCAACATTTGCTCGCTCAAACACAGAAGCATAAGCCTGATAAGTGTAAGAAAATTTCAACCGTCAACTTGAGGACAGATTATTTACATAAAATCACAAAGTGTACATTACTTTTTCGGCACTGACTTAAATGTTTTTCCTGCCAACATGAGAATGAACTCGATGATGTCATTGAGGTATCCTTACAGTAGATGTGCAAGTGAGAATGCAAACACTTTTAGTTGAGTTGACACATTCTACTCCTCTTCTATGGTTACACTGGGTTTCCGGTTAAATGACTCACCAACTGGCTTGTCATCATTTCGTTTTTAACGTTTAATTTACTGGATTATGTACTGAGCTCAAACCTAAAATTGAATCGGCTAAATAAGTTGCCGTTTGCCTAGTCAGTTCCTACAGTTACTCCTGAAATATATTGTTACCAGTTTACGCGTTCGAATACATGTTATCTGTCCATCACATTATGCTTCATCCCTCAACCTCCAGGATAAGTCCTTGATGGAAGCCAGCATTAGAAACGCCATTGCCCAAAACGTCCGTATACACATAACACCACACACGTTTAATCGGATGCAACGCATGAGGAGTACACATCCTCAATGTAATATTAAACTCATTATCAACTCCAGTGTGTGATACGACGTGTTAAGGAAGCGACATTCGGAATTCCCACTTGAAATAATGTATAATTCCCTGATTCTTTGGTTGTATCGCACAGATGCAGTTCGTAGATAAGAACTCTTGTAGGAGGTAGAAGAATCCTTGGAGTTTTGATGAGGATTTGCACCGCCCATGAATAGATTAATCCGCCTTCGTTCAGCCATCGTTCTCTTACACAAATCACTCAACCACCTTGAAAGACTGTTGTTGTTAAGCACGCATGTTCCCACTGACTGCACAGACGTACAAATTGCACGAAACCAACTTTCTGGAAACATCGCGTGGATATGTGCTCCCCAGTCAACAGAGGAAGACTTTTAATCTGCCATGTTACAACTGAGAACCAGCGGTGCTCTGTCTTTGTTGAAATTTCTGTCAGATGTAGAACCCTGTTTTCTTTTCTAGTGAAGTACTATGTAAGTGTCCGTAATAGAGAGCGGGCATTAAAAACATCCCTCACATCGCACTAGTTTAACAGGTCTCTTGAGAGCTGATCCGCGCTACTTTTCGGCGTTCCTTTTTTTCACCACTGATCTGCGAATTGATAAATCAGTTATGTGCCCTAAACATATTCCTCTCACATCTCTCACTCCAACAACGGAACTGTCCGTTAAAGGTCTTAAATTCCTTCGTACTCAACATATTAGCCAAATGGAAAATCATTCTGTGGATAGTATTCTCCACCACAGAAGACTCCCTTCATTTTTATGAAGTACTTACATGTGGCCTCGCTTACATCTTCAAATTTTTGATCCACTTTCGGGTAGCACGGCGTCGCAGGGATAGTGGCATCAGTGACATTGTCGATCAAACCCCTCTGTCAAGACGAACTGGACAATGCTTCGCAATACCCCCAAACGACTTTACTATCAAGCTTGTTGTAAATTTCAGTTATGTTAATTACTTCACCAGGGCAGAAATGAGACATATTGCGCTATATTAACCACTAGAGAACCAGTTCTTCGCAATTGCGAAAGTAGTTCGTCAAACTCTTCTGTCTCCCATGTTGTTTACCAGTTCACTTGCAGTTGCATTGACGTTGACGTAGGCAGAACGGATCGACAGTTATCACAGTGAGTCGCCGAACACATTCCGAAGTGGCTGGAATAACTGATGACGCACCAGCATCAACTTGGTTAACTGACGGCTCGAAATCCAACGTCATCTACTATTAAACACTTCATGACAAAAGGTCAACAAGCTGACCCAGTAAACTCATTCAAGATACTGTTGCGTAATCGAAACCCAAAGTTACTGGCTTTCTGCAAAAAGATGCTTGTCCGATCTTGCCAGCCGATGCTATGTGCATAGAAGTGGTTAAGGTAACCTATCGGGTTATCATGATCGTGATTACTTAATACTTGTGCTTGTAGGCTCGCTTAGTCCCTGTTTGTCCTTATCTATATGCTATGTATAACCGGCATGTTTTACATTTGCGACTGACGAGAGTAGATGAAATGTTAACATATCGCAACATGTCTTCTTTCTGCTCTGATGAAGTGGTTAAAGGGAACTGTGTTTCAAGTTAAGTACTCTAGGATTCGTTTCCTCTTGAGTATTGACAATCGCCTGCTCATCAGAAGTGAAAGTTGACTTGACGAACAGTTTGATTTCGGTTACGTATCATCGGGACAATTATATAATGCTCTGCCATCATAGTTGCTAATTTACTAAAAGTAAAGTTAGTTCATCCCATAATTACATCAAAGGGCTCTGAGTAGCGGATATTTTGGTGACAAAAATAACCTTCGGAATGGTCAAGTGAGTAAACAGGCCATGATAGTCGTGGGGCGTAGGAACCATCTTCTGTACACACAGTTGTATATTACATAACATGATTTCAACAGCTTTCACGGTGGTCGAACTATAAAATCTAATTTCTTTAGGTTGATGATGAGACGTTATATGTACGTTCTGACCCGTAGCTGAGTCCGCGTTTCATTTGTGTTTTCGTTTTGCACTATCAGCTTGCTTGCTCTTGTTAGTGCTTCGGATTACTTGTGCAGTGGGTGCAATCCAGCCCAATTCGTGTATCATATCCTGGCCAGTATGAATTTCCTATCTCGTGAGTA
The DNA here is from genome assembly GCA_013368495.1 of Paragonimus heterotremus. NCBI lineage: Eukaryota > Metazoa > Platyhelminthes > Trematoda > Plagiorchiida > Troglotrematidae > Paragonimus > Paragonimus heterotremus. Next base: position 15,129 of record LUCH01006970.1, read on the forward strand.
CTTTCACGCACTTGTCCGCCCCTCACGCTAGTTGAGAGACGGTAGTAGGACGGCCAGCTGATAATTTGGTCCGACGAGACTGTGGGTCAACCTAGGACAAGGGTTCAGAGGCACATCGTTGAACCATGGTTGATAGACCATAGGTCAACAGCTGCAGTTCTGTTGGCGACAGATTAATTATGATGCACTGGGTCATGCACACTAGAGTTTAGGGAAACGATAAGTTTGATAGGATCTTTAACAAAAGTGATGGACAGATCCAGCGTTTATCTTCGTTTCGACTATCATTTGATTTGAAATAGCATAAGTGAAGGTCACCTGAATATCGATAAGCTGGTCAAGTTGTGGAGACTTCCGATCGGTAACAAATATCAGTACTGTGTTTTACAGATAGAACAGGTAGAATGTGAAGAAGACTGATCGTGACCAACACAGCTTGTCTGTTTCTCGCCAGTATGTTGATAGTTCGCAGTTACGCAGCATCTGATAGATTCCCTGTCGAAGATGAAGCAGAACTGATTTCACTGTGTAATAAACTTCAGGGCAATTGAATAGGCATGGAACCCATACAAGGTGGAGTAATTATGGTTAGTAATTCTGATGCTTCTTAGCTCTTTCACCGTTTAAATGTTTGCTTACAGGATGTCATCATAACATGGTCAGTGACTAGGTACGCCTGGTTTATAGGTTTCGGTTTTGCTTAGAGGTACTCTTCAAATTTTCACGATAAAAGGGCTGCAGATTGTAAACCTGTATACATATTAATGGGCTGCAAATTAGCTAATCTGAGAGGTTCCTCGGTGTGTGCACACCTTTCAATCTGCTGATATGAAAATCCTATATCTTACCGAGTGCAGATGGGCAAAATGTGGTGTATCTTCATTTTGCTAGAACACAGGAGTAAAGAGGCAGACGTGTAGTATCGCCCCTCTACAAACTAAAGTTCAAGCTTGTTGTGACTGTCTCCCCCTTGTTAGATATGACCGAACGAATTTAACGTATTGATGCACCCCCATTTTTGGTAATATGATACCATCCACCAGAGCAGTTGGGGACCAGCATTTCATTTTTCGTTGGTTGGCGAATGCCAGCGAGCCATTGAGGCCACCCTATATCACAATGTAAAAGGTGAATGTGAAAAACAATCTTAATTCGCCCTATCCGGTTGTACACATCAAAGACTACGAGACCAATTTGATTACATAATAGTTTGTGGATCATACTCAGTTCTAGTTTTCATCCATGTACGCCTAATATGGTGTCAATAGACCATAACAGTGAAATGTTACGACGGTCGATATGAAAACTCCTGGAAGAATCCCGTCTAAATGTTTTAATAGGTAGAACCCAGTTACAAAACTTCCCTGTCAAAAGCGATGCTTATATAATAGTGGCCGGCCGGAGATGAGCTTTAGCTCGTAACGCGAACAATTGCTTATTCGATCCCATATTCAGACTTTCTACTTGATGAGTCCAAACAGAGACGAAACCGGTTTTGAGGTGTCAGTTTGAGGGTAAACATTGTGAATTGTTATGAGCTCAGTTTCGAGCCCTGTCGACTGCAGCCAGCGCAAAAACTGACAATCCGAGGTGGAGTGTCTCCATCTACATAGAGGGGGTGAAAAGCAACTTTTAACTCAATGCAGAATTTAATTTTCAGTACAGTTGGTCAGCAACATTTTACTGCGAAAAGGTGGTAAACCCAGCCAAACGTATCACTTACAATCCACTGTGAAGCTTCATTGGCAATAGATACCTTTTGAATTGTGAAGACATCTTCCAAACCAGCTTTACTAGGAAGGATGATACTTGAAAAGGCTGAACAGTACCGTGGAAACTAGGCACAACAATGCATCTACAGCCTTACAAATGTCATTCTTTCCAATATCCAATTCAAAGGCTTTATCCTTCCTTGTGTTACAGTTGTCTAAGTGGACAAATGTCCATACATCTATTTTTAGGAGAATCATGGATTGTCTTTTCACAATCACATGGGAGTATCAGCCTATTGTCAATCTCAAACCTAATGCTGCCACGGCAGAGCAGATTGCTTAAAAACTAATGAATATACATGCTCGGTTCTCACTGACAGTGTAGACGAGATGCACAAGAGTCATGATTAGGGGAGTCGCATAAAACTCTGTTTACACAGATGGCATTGCAAGAAACGACATTATTCAGAGTGGTGTCACTAGAAGAAGCCCGGATGTAGCGAATTTGCTCATAATAAAGACTACTGACAACAGCGGAAGCAGCACGAATTAGTTATCTAACAAATAGATGGCAAACAAATGATAAAGTGATGAAAAACATGTAGATTGAACGTCTCTCTCAGTTGGTCACAACTCTCGCACTCATGGATTTCATTCAGCACTGTTCGAATTGAAACACTACACCCGATGTTCGCCTTCGTTAGAGATCATCAGAAATGTATGTATATATCTTCATGTGTCAATGTATATACCTGCCACAAACTGGATTAAAATTCCGGTCAAGTTTTCGTGACGCAACTGTATTGACAACTACGTCATTGGTCACACATTAGACCCGACTAAATTATATGTAGTTGCCCAGCTAAACTCGCTTGTGAGTAGTTATCAAACTGCACGATCATCTTGTGATCAAATTTAACAACTGTCCTGTTAACTCTAATCGATAACCGCACAACCAGGACTTCTTTACATGTTGAAATCACAGAAGTCGTTAAACTTCCTGAGAGATGTTTTGTTTACTGCAGTGACCATGGTGTGCAATGGAGGATTTTGATCAATAGAACTTGAATGTCGCTCACAGTTAATCGCAAATGTCTCATTCCCACAGAGTCTTCAGTCAGCCGCCCACGAAGAGAAACATTAGACTCCCGCTTCGCACCTGTTAAACCTCGGCAGTCTGAACATTACTCGCAAACTGTTGTGTCGTAGGTGAGCCCCGCCTAGAATTTGATTGACTAAATTATTGACTAGTCCGCCTTGTGCAAATGTGTGTTGTGTGTGTCTAGGTCATTGTCGGACACTCACAATCCACGAATCACCTGGAGACATTGCTGCAGTCGCGTTGGCTGTCCTTGGTTCTATTCTTCTGATGGCTTTCGTGTGCATGTTCTACGTTACGTTTTTGCGGCACGAACAAAACTACTGCCTGTTGTCTGTGTTTTGAATTAAAGACAACACAAACGGGTATGGCTGAGCAGCTACATATGGTAATTCAGTCAGGCCTAATAAGTGACCAATGATGCAGTTGTCAACACAGTTGCGTCACGACAACGTGACGGGAATTTTAATCTAGGCTGTGGCAATACACTGATGAGTAGTAGGGGGTTTTCGTCTTCATATAGATTGGACATCATTCACAATTGATCGCAGCTGTCGCATTTCCACATACTTTCCACTCGGCCGCTTTCGGAAAGAAGCACTAGACTCGAGTTTCGCTTTCATTAGAGCTCGTCAGTAATGCATATATATATATATATATATATATATATATATATAACAGTGGCGAACCTTGGGTGTAATGTTTCATTTCGAACAAGGTTGAATGAGTTCCATGAGTGCGAGAGCTGTGACCAAGTGAAAGTGATTTCCAAATTACATTAATCAAAACTCCCTTCTACGCACCAGTATAACAGACCCAATGTGATCACAGCCACATATAGTTCGGAAGGCTGTGGTTGGTATCAATTGTACCTGAGGTGGACTTCAGCTGAACACTGAATCCGGTACCATGCTTATTTTTACGTCACGCCTGGGTATTCACTGAGAAATCTAAAGTGGGAGCAGTAGGGCACGTGATCAAAAGTGTTGACAGTTATATTCTGAAACTTTCTGGCAAAGTAGACTGCACAGTTACTTTAAGCATCACTCACACACATTCGGTTACTGCATTTCGGGTTGTGCCACCTTGAAAATCTCTATCTCCCGAACAATCTATTCGGTTACACCTATAGTGGGTCGCATATAAATCGCACATTCGAGCACAACATTACTACCACCGATTCGTTTACACTCAGCTGACTAAATGACGATCCACCGTTCGTCATCTTTTTGAACGCTTTGATACTGTAAAAAAAATTAAAGACAATTTTATATTGTCACAATGCAAAACCGAGGGGCTGTTTCTATGTTGCAGGTCACGAACTGGGCCGCCTGCAACAGACAAATATCACCTGACCAGTCGATCCTTCCGTGTGGGTGGCGTCCACTGCAATGCTGAGCAGACGAATGAAAATGTGTAATTTGTTTTACTGATTTAACGACTGAACTAAGAAGCGATAGTGAACAACCCATAGTTGTTTCCAAGGGTACTTTTGACGAAGTCGAATGGAATGTGATAACTCTTTAAACTAGGCATGTAGCTCTTCTAATGGCCGGCGATCGTGTGGCTTCTCTAAGGATCCCGGCTGCAACCATGTTTTCCTGCTTGTTTGATCTGTACGCATGATTCTGTGTAAGCCTGCAATAGGAGGCCTGATACGAACTCAGTGCCATTTTCTTCACTCGTGCAACCAATTGCACACACTGAATGCTTGCTCTTTTCTTCACGACTCATCTATTATTTCATTCTTCAAGGTCGTTTAACCCGAACCTTTTCGAGCGTTGTTTGACGCACTCGAAGGTTCCACACACTTTTCGCTTGGCGCTTTTGAACGCCGCCGAGTGGGCTGTAGCCCAATTCGCGCCTCTCTTCTTTTTCCTCTTGGTTGCTGCCGTTGGTCCCAGACTAGGCTAGAGCTAACTACTTATCATATTTCCAAATACATGCTGGAAATATACGGTTTGTTTCCAAACCCTGCTGTGTTCTCTAGTTCGATGCCTGTTGGGACTACGTTACGATTGCTCTTCAGGAAAGGCATATTAAATTGTTAGTGGACGAGGGTCTAGCGCATACCCACTTGTCCACTACACCCTTCAGCGCAATGCACCTTTGTCTGTACAACCCTGTGTGTAATTTTAATACCCCCCGTTCGTTCAAACTAGTTCCACGCGCTGCTACACTTTTTTCTTCCAGTTACTGTGTTATAAGTGGAACTGGCAATGGTCTTAGCTCATAAGCTAATTATTAAGATAAAGTTTTGTCTTTTGCTTTCATGAGTGGATGGGCTATGGGCTGAACACAGCACAACATACATTCACAGCGATTACCGGCAAACATCTGTGGCAAGTCTAGCTTTCAATCGTTCAGTCACACAATCGAGTAATCATTGAAGTGTCATCACATATGTAAAGTAAACTTTACGCTCTGTGTGTGTGCATCCTGAATTCTTTCACTACAGCATTGTGTTTTGCATTCAGGCATTATTTGCAGCAAAACATTTAAACTACCGGTCTGTTGCCAGTTCGTACGAATAACTGATTCACACGTGATGTGACATTTTCACTTCGACAGTATGCACCCATAATATCAACTATTTTCGGCAACTAGCCTAAACAAACATTATAATGTTGATCCACCTTAGTTATGTCCCTGATAAAGCTCATTTTAAGAAACGAATGTTTAAAATCACATATTCATAATTTCACGAGAAATATTTCATTAGTACTTTTCTTGGTAGGGTCTGCTGAAATTCTGTGTTGATTTAAACTAAACTCAGACTGTTAGCACCCAGATGAACACAGCAATCGTAATCCGAGTGTTTTCGAACAATGCGATTCCATGCGAAGACAAAAGTTAAGCAGCATACACACAGGTAGGTCAGGTCATTTGCATCGTAACCTTTCCGCTTAGTTGTTACTTCACGTAGATTACGAACTGCTCATGTATAGATTTGCCTAGCTTTTGGTGATGGAATGTAAGTTCAGGAATTTCACTATACACGCCAAATGAAATGACATTCTCCAGTGGCGATCTCTGTTTAGGGCATGATTTACACGTGGTACTTATGGGTACATACAACAAATCAATGCACCATTCCAAACGCACATTCTAACCTATTTAGGACAGGGTTGTTAAATGCTGACAACTAAAATCACTTCTGACTTATAAGCCAGGGTTATTTTAACGGCTATCCTCGTCATGTGTATCACTTTGCTAAAAGACTGTAGTGAGATCACCTTCGACGTCCCTAAAATC
>LUCH01006971.1:10647-21352 GCA_013368495.1 Paragonimus heterotremus
CCGAATGTTGGAACGAAGATCCGCCAGCTTACGTCTCAGCTGAGCTATCTCGACGTTTGGGTGCACAGGATTGTGTTCACGACATTTAAGTGCCTTGCGCAGCACTGCTATTTCGGCGTCCTTTGTGGTTAACGAACTATTTGCAGGACTGTTGGAGGTAACCACTCGCCCCACTAATAATGACGGCGTCGTGCCTCAAAAACGTTCATGTACTACGTTGGCCAAAGCCGCTAGATCACCTAACGGAGGTGAGGGTAACACGGACAATAGCCCTCGTGTATACTCACGCAGCTGCTGCATAAAGAACTCTTGTAAGAGAGACTCGGGCAAATGTCGCATTTCTTGAAGGAGTACCGATGGCTTCTTGACCCGTAACTGTAACCGTTGGAACAGTTGTTCCAGACGTATTTTATCAGACGGCTGTTTCTTTAAGAATTGTTTGCTTAGCCGACTCATAGTGATCAGTAGCTGCGCCTAGTAAGGTATCGCTAACTAGTGTTAACATATCTCAGGGAAGGCGTGGTATAAATTGCGAGAACTTGTCCGCATCGCTTGTTATACGCCGGTTGTTAAACTCTTTCCAACACGGCGAACCACAGCTCTGAATCAAGATCTCCGAAAGCAGGAACAGCTAAGATGATCAGTGATACGGGAGACGAACATTCAGACTTAATGTCCATGGCGATTGAGTGAATGCGAACCATATACAATTTAAATAAATATATATGTGTAATCTAAACGCACTCGAAAAGCAATATGAGCGGGGAAAAACACCGAAATCGAATGTACACAATAATATACGTTTTGTAGGATCGAGCGAACCGAAGACAACCGGTTGAGAATAATACAGCGATTAGACAGAGTATATTGTTGACTTGCGAGGCCAACGCGAGAATAAACGGATACAAATACGAAACGATAACAGAGCGGAGCGACAAGCGTGCACGCAGCGGGGTCGTACGTTCGAGTGCGTGCAGTACTTGTCGGCATCTCAACTCGTTCAAACAAATGTTTACGTACATACAAAAGTAGGAAACAAAAACAGTACAAATGGCACTCGTAGCTCTAACAGTTAACAATAACGAATAGGGTCGCTAAACATGTGCGATTACCTCTTCCTCCCTCCTTTGCACCTGTGGTAAAGCGGTGCCAAAGCTGATATCAGAGACATTTGTCGATGCAAAAATAGGACACACTTCGTCGAAAACGGATACCGTAGAAGTAGAAACAACCACTGGACGAATCGAATGCATTCTAATGTTCGGGACTCCGAACAAACAGCTTGCTTCGTTGGGTTAGTCTAAGCAAATTTCCAGAAACTGTGCATCATCGCTGCCTAATCTCAATCTAACTCGCCTTAATTCACGAGATTTGCCTGAGGATACCTGTCAATTTGGACAGCACGTACTATTCCTAGGCCTTCTGTCTTATTCTTCCGTCAATTTTTACCGACGCGCACTCATCACATACGGTTTTTCGTGCTAACCAGTTTTTTAGATTTCCAACACTTCTAGTGTATACTCACTGGAACATGACCTAAGTTACCACGGTTTAAAAAATCGTCCTTTTGAGAACGTTTCAAAAAAGTTGCAAAACCTTTTGAAAAAGCAACAAAACGTTCAAAGTACTGCATAAGCTCAACCTCCACCCCTGGTGAGTTTCACTACTTTCAGATTGCCCGCTCCTCGTATGTTTATCTACATTTCAGACAATTTATAACGCCTGGACATGTTTGCTGAACCCCCGAAGAACTCATCGGAAGTACCCTCAAGCTTTTATCTTCTAACCTACGACAGACGCTTTATCGTGATTGCATTTGTACGCCTTACACTTTGCGGCTTTCAGGGCCTTCACATTGTAGAAGCCTAGCGGATTAGAACAAGGTACAATGATGCTGCCTATGTGGAGTCCCTGTCAGTACCTAACTGGCGCACTTCGACAACATTGCTGTGGAGTAAACTAACTAACAAATCGACTCGGGAAAATCTCGCTTACCCGCCCGCCACACGACGGTCATCACTCATGCGAACGCAAACCAACGTCGACAGTCTTACGTGTAATGATTCGAAGACCTCGGAGGTACGCAACTTCCTCAGCTACACTGTCACACTCACCATTCCGTACACTGAGTCCGGCAGTTCAAACTATTTACACATTGGGTTAGTTTCTTCCTAGACTGACGCAGTAACACAAGGTGGGGAACCTTGTGGTCTTAGGTTTTTTTGTATGTACTCGTGGCATCGAGGGTGCTATGAACGAAACCACAAGGGGGTGACCAAACGTCGATACCTCCGGTTACATAATCGAAGGTTACCTACCACTAACCTTGTGGAGTAGGCTTGTGTAGTGACCGGTGGCTTCTTTAAGAATACCGGCTGTTACCGTGTTTTCTCGGTTCTCCGTTCTGTGCACATGATTCTGTGTGGATATGTTATAGGAGAACTGAGATGAACTCGATGTCACTCTCTTTAGTCGTGCAAATAATTACACACAGTGAATGCTTGCCCTCTCTACAACAAATAATCTATTATTCTGTTTTTCAAGGTCGTTTCGCGTGCAGTCTTTGGAGTATTGTTTAACGTACTCGAAGGTTCTATGTAATTTTTGTCTGGCGCGCTTTAGAGTGCCGTTGAGTGGGTTGGAGCCTACCTCGTTTTCTTTTCTTTTATTCCTTTGTTTGTTACCGTTGATCCTAGACTAGTCTAGAGTTAACTACTTATCACATTTTTAAACATTGTTGGAAATATACTGCTTGTTTCCAAATCCCGCTGCATTCTTTTGGTTTAGTGCTTGCTAAGGCTACGTTTTGACTGCTCTTCGGGAAAGGTGTTCTAAATTGTTAGTGGACTAGGGTCAAGCGCATATCCACTTGTCCACTGCATCCAGATAGCATGGATTTAGTGTCTCTCACTGCTTCATCTGAAGTGTCCGGAATAGTCAACTATCCGGAAGGCTGAACAAAAGGTTTAGATCGCCTAACTCCATTCGACCTGACAAAAATATCATTCGACGTGTATTTCTTCCATCTTGTGATTGTTCCTAGACACCAATCACCTACCCCCATATGTGTATATCGTCCGGGTGACCTTCATTTTGAGGTTAAAATACCTGTATTACCATCAGACGTTCCTTCCATCTGTTGAGTGCTGTTGTTGAGCCAAGAAAGCGGATAGCACAAGGATCACTTATTCATGGAATCAACACCGAGGGCATATGTTTCAACACCATCTTGAACAAAAGCTCATTTATATATAACAAGAATCCCGGGACGCCACGGTAATTAATACAAAGTTCTCACTGGGATGCACACCGATGCTCCTTGTATTCTCCCTTAATTAGTGTCATACCTAAATGTGCATCTCCGTCCGACTACTGACGAGTAGTATAGTGTGATCGTTCACTTGCTGTGATTTTCCGAACGGACGACACCGATTTAATTACCTTCGCCGTGTCAACGTTTTTGAAATTTGTACCGACGCTCTCCCAACTACTCCGTTTTGTACATATCGTACATACCCATTTTTATGTATACATCTTCGATATTTCGGCTAAACGATTTCTAAACAAAGAACTCACCGCAGCTAAGCATACTACACCAATGTCCCGTGCTTCCCCTCCAATGGTTGGTCTCATCAGTTCTCTCGTTGTGACGTAAATATGCTGTTGCTTCGCTTCGTATGGATTTTCATTTGCCGTCTGGAATTCCAATAACCTTATAAATATTTTTCATTCGTCACGACACCGCTTTTCTTTAATCTAACAAGTCATATCCAATCGTTAGTATTGACAATCTCAGATTATGCCTCTAATGAGGCATTTCTTCAAGTCACTACTGCATAAACCAAACCATCTACTTTGCTTAATTAGACACAAAGCGTTTAGATCTCTCCTGTCTCCTTTCATAATAAGTCAACCCTCTTATCATGTTAGGAGATCCCGCATAGGAAGACCCCGCCCGTCCAGTCCTATTCACCATGACTCTCTATGAATCCTTAATATCCGAAAAAGGATATCCATCCTTCCTTTCAGTCCCTCGAGACCCTCGGACTATTTGGAGTATGCGGATAATATCCTAATGGGAATGGATTCGAGGAATCCTCTAGAAATGTGTCCGAAGTTGTTTTGAATGAACCTGTTCAAATAAGGACTGTCCCTCAATTGTAGGATATCCGCACCAAATTTAGTACGAATGGAGTCAAACAGTTTGGGCGTCGTGTTTAACATGTTATTGATAAATGGATTGAGGATAACACAAAGTTACGAGCGAGTTGTCAACACACTCTATACCTGTTTGGTGGTATCCTTTTCCAGGTTAGTTTGTCTTACGTATCAACGTTAAAATACATAAGAGAAAAAACGTCATTGAAAGTGGCTTGTGCTACAACACTTGCAGTTTCACTCATATAACCCGTCTCCAGTGCAAATCGAACAGAATAAAGACCGAGAGAAGTGAGAGTGAAGACCTGTGTATTCCAATTCGTCAGTGCCTGTTAGCCAGACGGTAGGTTAATATGAAAATGAATCTTTCATCACCAAAAAACTGAAAAGATTGAGACTTTAATGAAAAGATCTAAGTTTGGAGTACAGTGCTGAAAATAATAAAGAACCTCAAATATAGGACCATACATTAGTGTATTTTACAGGTTTTCAAAAAATGAATTGGGAGACTGAACAAAACCTTCACTATGCAATGCACCAGCGGAACTGAAGAAACAAAAGGTAACGCACCAACGTGACCCAATTTTCTGAAAGAAGAGAGAGCGCTTAGCCACATAATGAAAATTGTCAGTTGAAAGGAACGAATATATATATATATATATATATATATATATATATATATAATTGCCTGTTTGAGTCTAACACACTCAACACCACTCTCTTAGCTGTCAGAGAGTCCAGTCAGGGTTTCAACACAGATTTTCCGTACAGAGCAACAATCCGTTGTCAGTGATTAAGCGTGAGGCATTTTCTCACGACTGAGACACCTCCGCTCAGTAAACTACATCGTCATGGCGATGATCAGGAACATTTCAGACCGTTTGGAGTATGAACCAGCCAGTACAAAGTGTAGCATTGATTCAGGAACGGTTCACCATAGTCTGTGTGGAACGTCCACCACGGCATGTAGTTCTCGCTTCAGGGAATCTAGTATTTGGGTCCGCAGAGAGGTATCACAAGCCTTGGACAGAATCCTGACGTCTGCATTAATCTGTAACCAGCAACTCACCTATTTAGAGAAGGATTTTAGATCTTTGACCCTATGTAGCCTCTGTGGAGGCCATTTGGTACCATCTTTCAGAAGGAAGGTGGTATGGCCAGTGAATCTCTACGGCACAATCTACCATCTCGCTGGGCCAACAAACCTTCATGGACTAGACAGAAAGCCATGGATTTCTTCTTTACTTGTAAATATCAAGGTTTCCTGAATGACGGCAGTATAGCCTTATCATACTGTCGCGCATGTTTGCATATCTCCTCTCGAGAAACAGGACTGGGCCACAAAACAGAATATCACGCCTTGGGAAAAGAAAACCTGGAATACTGCGACAAAGTCCATCTGAGGAATTTGACTGCCTAGCCAATGGACAATGTCGTGGTCACAGACCGTTAATGTGATACGTCATAAACAGTGCATCGCAGCCGTTGGATTAGAGACTAAGTTAACCGGGTTAAAAATGATTTGTGGAGCCCAATAGTCGGTAATAATTCGAAAACTGGAAACGAATAAACATTAATGCTAACTCAGAACCGCCTACAACACAGTCAACGCTAACTACTGCGTCTGTGGATACCTGTTCTCTGTTTTGTTCAGCAACCTTAACAGATCGAGAAAACCATTCTGCTCCAAAACAACTTTGATTTAAACCTCTTACGCTCCTGTTGATTGCTAACGTGTGCTTCGGTAATGAGAACGGCATTACCACTGGGCAAGCCGAGACACCTAGCATAAAACCACGTAGAATCGTCTCATTCACAGGAGTTCATATCCAGTAGTCCGCCGTCTGAATCACAAGCGACTGAAATGTAGTTGTGAAGTTCAAGATTTAGCGGGAATAGACGGTCCAGGATCTGACGTAGATTGTCTAAAGAGAACAACAATTCCATTTAATCTCTATAGATATTTGACTGAAAGGTCCTTATAACGCTGTTATCGACAGGAGTTAAGAGAACGGTTGCTGTCTCCATTCGAAACACCCTACCATTACTCGGTAAGACCGGAGTAAGTCAGTACTTAGACGTTTTAATGTCAATCGGAATACTCTGAGTCGAATGACACGATGGTGCGCTGAGCAATCAGTCATCTTTTCCGGTCAATAGAAATATTCGTTTCGACCAGCAGAGTAGATAAGTTAGACAGTAAGTTGAACTTGGTAAAGGTTGTTTCCCATGGTAATTGTAACAGGCAAGCCAGACGTTCTGGCCTCGTGTACCCGTTACACTCGTAAACCAGCTCTGAGCAACGTGGAGGCACCGGAGACAGCGTTCTTCTGAAGTAAAGTGTGATGAAAATTTACTCGATTCCCCGCTTATTCAAACCCCGACACAAGAGGAGTTCTAACAACGGACCAATCCAAAAGTCGCGCTGAAGATACTACATCAGGATTGGACGAACAGTCTCAATGTTACGCCTTCTGTTATTCGCTTATTTCTTTCTTCCGTATGGCACCAAGTAACGTTCAGTTTGTAACTTTGTATGTGCCACTACGGCCAACCAATGAGTGACTATGATTTCCTTAATACATCCATAAATTTGGCTTCTTGTCTCATGAATACGAACTACCTACTGCAACTAGTACGATGTCTTCTTATTACCTGCGTGGGCGGTTTCAATCCGAGTGCGATTTTTAGGGCTATTCAAACTCCCTAATTCCGAGTATTACATAAAGGTTTCAACGATAGTCATGTAAAAGGAAACAATAGAAACAAGCGTGAGCCACAGGCCCAGTAAGACATGCACATGACTTACACAATCGAAAACAAAAGTGGCGCCAACAACATAGCAGCACGGTGCGTTACAATGCACTCCCTTCAAATGAACACTGTCCCTAGTGTTCCAAGGCCTACGTGAACCGGCCAGTGCTAGTCGTGTAACACAACATTGGGTGCGTGCGCAGAGGTTTTGTGTGTGTGTGTGTGTGTGTAGGCGTATGTGTCTAGCGTGTGTGATTGAAACGTGCGGATCAGACCGAGTTGTAGTATAATGAGGTGTTGGAAATGGTCTAAAAATCGGTTGGTCAAGTCTGGCTCACCAATTGTAGGAACTGGTCCAACAGGTTAATACCCAGTCTGTAGTCACTATCACAAACCAGTCGACAGTGGAAAGCAAAGGCTCACCGCGTTGACCCTCGTGTATTAGTATCGACCTTGGAAAATAGTGTACAGAGGAAGACACGTCAGGCTAGTGAGGCACGGAGCGAGTTGTGTTTTTAGCCCCGAGAAGGATATTACAAAAGGGATGACTTGACTAAAACAAAAGTATGTAAAAAAATCAAGATCATCAAAAATGTACATGTGAATGCGACTATCAAAAATATCGTTTATTATACTCGCCACATAGTGTTGAAAGTGGCCGCATACGTCAGGACAGAAGTATGCAGAAATCAAAATGGCGCTAACGTGTGATGAGGTCAATTCTGACTCGAATATAATGAATGGAAATATGGATTGATGAGAACAAAACGAAATGCTGACATCTCCGTAATGTGTCGTTTTTCTGTGTTGGTAAAATGGATTAGGGAACCCAAGGTTTCTGACAGCGAATGTAACCATCTTTTAGAGGCGTTTCTGACAGCATTTTGTTTGTCATGTTAACCAACCAAATATTGCGAGATAAATCGACCAAAGCGATGTAGATGCATTCAGTTCAACTACACTTCATTTCCGCTCAAATGTGAGTGATGTTCAAGTTGAAATCCTGTCAATGTCTGCAGTAGGCGAGGAGTGATCCCCCGAAGGCACGGCGGTTAGCCGTAATAAAGTTCGGCGCCGAAAGCATTAGGGTCGGTATTAGGGGCTGTGCAGATGACAAACGGAAACACTGGATTGAATCAACGGCTACCTTTAGTTGTCGAGGTAAACGTTCGAGTTGGTGTCCACAAAAAATCTGATGCCTTTGTGGTTGTCCTAACGAACAACTGCCTTTTGTGAAAACAAGAATGACTATGGATAAGTCCCGATCGCGAAGGACCTCTTCTACCTACTCTTGTACTTGTCAAGCTATTCATTTCCAATTTCCATCCTGGAACTAAAAACATGACTCGTTCCGTGCCTTGTTAGCTTGACGCGTTTTATCTGTGCACTCGTTTTTGAAAGGTCAATAATGGCACATGGAGTCAACCTGCTGAATCCCTACTTTCATCGTGATACATGTTTCGATGGTGAGAGAGAGACTGGGTATTAGTCTGATACACTGTCCCAACAACTGGTGAGTTCGAAGAAGTCGAATGTTGTTATACTCCGCTATTTTTGGTGAGTTCGTCCTATATTATTATTTCGCTTTGGGTTTTCGTTATAATCGCTTTCTGCTCGTACGCACGTTTAGTTATGTTAATTTTTATACTACCGGTTCATCTACTTGTTTGCTGTGTTGTTGTCAATTCGTCTATCCACGTGTGACAACGATTCTAAGCCGTTTGAGTACCCCAGGGTAAGTGTCGTTAGTAATTCCATAATTCTTAGAAATGGACCCTATTTTGTGGATCATTCACTTACAAGCTGAATTTTGCAACAGCCGAGTTTTGTTTGACCAGGTGAAATTCAGTCTAGTGTCTTGTTTGTCAACAGAAGTCATGACTCAACATCGGGAATGATCGGTGAGCCAGTCAACGGAGAACTGCCAAGAAATTCCCAAAAAGCGGCAATTAAGCGAGTCACTTCGTTGGGAAAGACTCGTTTACAACAGATCTTTAGTGAGTTAAGACTGGGCGGGATGTGTCCCACGATCCAACTCCGAGAAATGTAACCACTCTTAGGTACCTCTCACAAAGACGAGTCTCTTCTCAAGGAATTGTGGATATGGAAACCACTGGAGATAGCGCAAGTGACAGTGTCCACTGCAAGTATTCAAACTTTCCCAGAGACAGCTGGCCAGACAGTAGGACGTTTTCAATCCCAGCTTAACTAAGTGAGTGCTTCAACATGGACGTCACATCTTGAGCAAAGTACTCCGGCATGCAGCGAAGGTGGAGCCTTTACATCTGCATCAAGTATGAAAACACTGTGGGCCGAAGGCGCAGGCTTGAGCTGCGAGTTTAACAAAATTCCACTGGGTTATCCCACGAGCCGCCTGCCTGACAGATGTCCCAGGTGCATAATTTCGCAGATAAAGGCTATTGTTGGTATCACTGAAGCTTTGATATCCGGTCCACCAGGCACACTAAACCATGCATCTAGCAACTAACCAACCAGGAAAACTTCAACGCCAGCCCGTAATGGCGACTAACGCTGACGGCGTTGGACCTTGTTGTCTCATTCTTATACAGCATGCAAAAACTAAGACCACGTTCCGAGTTGATACTGAGATGCAGATGTCCAGCTACAAAAGAGGCGCCAGACCCATGTTGTCCGTAGCTCCGTGCCATCAACGGCACCCTGATATCCATTTCCAGTCAGTGCGTTTGGTCTCTGGCGAAAACTTCGGTGGGTGTTTACAATCGCCGCGACACCTTGTGTCTAATCGGCATCGATTTTCTTCGGTATTTGATCTTCTAGTTGACACGCGTCTCCAAATTCTAATTAACTCTAGCAATAGGTTAAGCATACCCTATATGCACGCAAAAATTGCAGCCATACACCTAGATATGCCCTGCCTGTAACTCTCAAGCAAGTTGTGCATATCTTCACTGAGTTCCCATAACTTGTCCGCGCATCGAACGCCATTCCATCAGTGACGCGCCACATCTGCGCCAATGGACCACCAGTCTCTGCAAGTTGACTCTCAATAAACCAAAACTCGTCAAGGCAGAATTCAGGCATGTGCTCGAACTCGAAAGTCCATGGGTTTTACTATTGCATTTGTTCCTGAAAATATCGCATGATTGGCGCCCCTGAGGTGATTACCGCGGGTCAAAAAATGCAACCGCCCTTGATGAGTACTCGATCCCGCACATACATAGTTTGACTGCTTGCTTGTATGGGGAAACTATTTTCAACATGGAAGATCTGACATGCGCGTACCACCAGACCCTTGTAATCAGAAATGTTATGAACGAAACTGCAACTATAACTACTTTCGGCCTTTTCAAATTCCTTAAAATGCCGTTTGGTATGACCAACGCTGTTCAAACTCTTTAACACTTCTTTCAAGAATTTCCTTGCGGGTGGTTGGCACTGATTGTTAAACGAGTTCTTTTGTTCAGTTACTACATTTGCACATATTTAAATGGTTAGGTCATGTACTAAGGGTGTCAGCTGGTCGTTTGCCACACCGAGCACTGTTTGCCGACGCTGCGACCGATTGGCGAAAAGGTGTGAGGTGGACAGACGATGACCTGGCGTAGACAAATGAAATCGTTCACGCAGGGGTTGGTCACTGTAGATCGGGTTCGTCTCCCGGGCTGGAACCCACGCGACTCACAAAGTCGGTGGCTTGAGACGTTAGGTGAAATGGTGGCTAACCGAGCTCAGTGGTGTAAGTGTTGTTGTTTGTTTGTCTGAGTTGTCTGTAAAGTGAGTGCACCTAATGACTCGAGGCAGTGAAAGCCGT